>CANNZV010001971.1:0-43750 GCA_947561585.1 Caprella mutica
GAATATATATTCAGATAATTATCCTTTGATAGTTGTGTGAAACAATTCCATGCGTACATATTAAAAAGATTAATTCCATTGATTGTATGGCAACACTGGACACTACACAGAAGCGTTCATTCTTTCTTTGTATCGCGCAGTAGCAGTACAAAGTCTTAAATAACTTTTAAAATGAAACAAAATACTTTTTCCACTACTTCAAATCTCTTTAGCAGGCTTCAGTGACAATTTCATCACCTCTAAAACGGTGGCGGTGTTGGTTCTATCGCGCAGTGAGCGATCACAACTTCGAGGCGCTCGCCAAGACATTTTTCGCTATTAGAGAGAAAAGGGGCGGAGTTAGAGAGAAAAATAACAAAACTGTGGCGACCGCCATAGCGAGCGCCACAGTGTAATACGGGCTTGAGAAATAACCAGGCCATACAATCAATAGAAATAAACATTTTAATATAAAGGCATGGAATTGTTTCACACAACTATCAAAAAGATAATTAACTATATATTCGAGATGACATCGAATTTTATTGCTACAATTTATTTCATAGAATTTTTTTCAATTTTCCCTAAATTTCAATGCACGATCACCGTCATATCGTAATAGCAATTTTAAGAATGGTGAGCGCCATATCTGTAGAGAGAGACAACAGCGCCATGGCAAGCGCCACAGTGAAATATGGGCTTTAGGTAATAATAATTACTCACTTTTCATATAGTAAATGGTTCCTAAAGTTTACATGGGAATATAAATATTAGGAAATTTTGGTAATAGAAATGAGTTTACTGAATAATATATTAAGTAAGTTATGTATAATTACCATAATATATCGTTTAAGGTTCAGGGTTTTCTTATTACACGCATAGACACAATGGCCAAATCCAGTCATGAAAACGAAACTGGAAACCAATACACGAACGAAGATGTATATCGGTAACACTTCAGAAGCTCCTGTGTAGTGGTAAACCAAGATACATAATTGCATCCAACCTGAAAACATTTTGTTAAGTAAGGCCCCCTTCACACTTGCGTTTCTCAACGCCGCGTTAGAAAAAAAGGCTCTTGGCAAAAAGTTTAACTGCAATTAATTTTAACGGAGCCCTTCACACTTGCGTTAGTAAAAATGCAGCTTTTCTTCTAACGCAAGTGTGAAGGGACACGTTAAAATTAATAGCAGCTAAACTTTTTGCCATGAGCAGTATTTCTAACGCTGCGTTGAGAAACGCAAGTGTGAAGGGGGCCTAACTTATATATATTTATATAAGAATGACAGTAATTAAAATTTAAAAAAACTTCTCTCAATTAAGTAAAGCCACTGAACACGCCCAATTGAAAATAGGAGCAGGTTCGAGGCAGCGGTTAAGCTGATCGGGGTAGTCACCACAGCAGCCAATTGGGGCGGCGAGAGCACAGCGTGGGAGCCAAACTGACCGCTTTGGGGTTAATTTTACTCCGGTGTAACTGCGCAGAACTACTCTAGGCACCTGCTCATATTTGTATAGCGTGCTGCCTAACTGCGGATACGCAGCCCTTAGCCAAAACTGTAATATAATATTACAGTCGTGGTTAGGAATAGCGCATCCGCAGTTAGGGCGCTAGGCAAATAGGAGCAGATGCCCAGAGTAGTTCTGCGCAATTACGCCGGAGTAGAATTAGCCCTCGAAGTGGTCAGTTGGGCACCCACGCTGCGCTCTCGCTGCTCCCTGGCTGCCGTAGTGACTATCCCGATCGGCTTTACCGCTGTCTCGAACCTGCTCCTATTTTCACATTGACAAACACTTTCAGTACTCAGAAAGTGGGTGTTAACATTAGATCATGAATCAGTCTGGCTATCAAATTGTTCAGATTGAACTATCAAGGCATATAATAACACACCCTGTCCAAGTACTGTGAGTGAGAATGAGTAACTAAACAGAGGCTTTATTTACCTTTCCACTCGTCGGTTAACTTTCTGTTCAGAAATTTATCCTCGGATTCAGATTGTTGGAGTGTAGCGCATCCAACCAGCACCATTAAAATGATAGGTACGATGAATGTAAAACCAGAATATGTTTTGTCAGCAGCGGAGAATATAGGATATCTAGAAAAGGGAAATGAGATTGAATATATATTGAGTTTCTTGTAGATTTTTATACATTCTACAATTGTTCATAAATAAATATAAAACATAAAATAATAATTTCTTGAGTTCTTTCTTTTAATCAAGATGAAATTTTTTTAATTGCACAATCGAAAAATAAAATGAAATTCACTACCATTTTCATGCATATCGAATTTTTTTACTTTTTTATTTTTAGCTTTAATTTCCATATTTACTTTTAATTTATAAATTATTTTACCATTAAAAATAAGAAATAGATAATTCTCTAAAATCACTCCTCGTAATATGAAACCCATTGATATAGTAATGTTAATTAATAACCCTGCTAAATTCAATATAATGAATATACTTAAAGTGCATTTACTCACTTGTCGCACATTGCTATGTACGAAAATATTATTGTTAATTTCAAGATAATTAGAGTGATGGAAAAGAGATGAGCTGAACAGGTATGTGAGACTTCGCCCTGAAATAATAAAACTCTCAGTAAATCGCTACCACAATCATTAACGAGAAATACATCAGAAACTAGATTACGTGCACTCGGTAGAGCGTATACCTTCGCAGCCGCTTTTCCGTTTGCTACCAAAATCTAATAAACTAGTGACTGGAAGGTCCTTGACCTTGAACTTTGACCGGATCGCTCCCAAAATTCTACAAGATGGTTAATGGACATTGTCCAAATTTCAGACAATTTGGTTGAATAATTTTTGAAGTATCGAGTTATAAATAGCCTTGACCTTGATCTTTGACTCAATCGCACTCAAAATATGATAAAATGGTTCCTGAATATTGACCAACCGTCCCACCAAGTTTCATGCAATTTGGTTCAATTCTTTTTGAGTTATAAATGACAATGACCTTGACCTTTGACCGGGTCGCTCCCAAAATTCTACCAGCAGGTCACTGGACATGGACCAATCGTTTCACCAAATTTCAGGTAATTTGGTTGAACACTTTTCAATTATGCGAATAACAAGATGATAAATAAATAAATAAATAAAAATAATAATAATAAATAAATAAATAAATAAATAAATAAAAATAATAATAATAAATGAATAAATAAATAAATAAATGCCATCTATAATATAAATTTTCCGCATTCTGCAAAGGTAATTCATGTCTTACCTCATTCGTAAAAAGTTGATAGTATTTAGAATAGACTCCATGACAAACTGTAATTACGAACGTCATGAATACACTGTAATTAAGTGATTATCATTAAAAAAAACATATTTAAAAATTTATAAGCAATTGGATTAGTATTTGTTAGCTGTGTAAATATATAAGAAAATACATTGGCTTATTATATTTCTTTGAAAGAAATATATCACGATTGTCGAAGCGAAGTAAACATTACAAAACAATTATTCAATACATACAATTTTAAATTGGTAAAATTAAATGAAAGAACAGAAACAGTGTCTAAAACCCGTATTACACTGTGGCGCTCGCTATGGCGGTCGCCACTGTTTTGTTATTTTTCTCTCTAACTCCGCCCCTTTTCTCTCTAATAGCGAAAAATTTCTTGGCAAGCGCCACGAAGTTGTGATCGCTCACTGCGCGATAGAACCAACACCGCCACCGTATTAGAGGTGATGAAATTGTCACTGAAGCCTGCTAAAGAGATTCGAAGTAGTGGAAAAAGTATTTTGTTTCATTTCAAAAGTCATATAAGACTTTGTATGGCTACTGCACGATACAAAAATGGAATGAACGCTTCTGTGTAGTGTCCAGTGTTGCCATACAATCAATAGAATTAAACTTTTAATATAAACGCATGGAATTGTTTCACTCAATTGTCAAATATATAATTTTATTGGTACGCTTCATTTCATAGTAAATTTTTCAGTTTTCCCTAAGTTTCAATGCACGATCACCGCCATATCGACTCGTCTAGTGTAATAGCAATTTTGAGAATGGTGAGCGCCATATCTGTAGAGAGAGACAACACCGCTATGGTGAGCGCCACAGTGTAATACGAGCTTTATTGCCCAATGTCCATCTCCAATAATTATTATGGAAAGGTATCTAGCTATTTACTATCTGCTGTATAACGTTAAATCACAAAGTAACTAATTCGCATTGGATTATTTACTGGGACCAAATTGAATGAAATATGAAGATAATTCTTTGCTGTCTACGATTCGTTAGTGATTAGAAAATTGCAATTGGAAAAGTGAGGAATAACTCGCACCTGATTCTGAAAAGTGTAATCACTACGAACTTCTCATGTTTCATCTCAGAATTTACAGAACTATCCATTTTTTCAAATTCTGCTCGACTGCAACATAGATCTTGATCTGTTTTCTCGAGTTGATCTTCGTTACATATGTAGTTTAGTATGCCCTGTTTAGAAATATAATAATATTTATTTGTTGGACCCCGTGGAAATTCCACTGAATTGAGAAATCAACAAATAGATTTTAGTCTTCGTCTAGTCAACCAAAATCAACAAACAGTTAAATTGTGGAGAGTATATTCAATGTAATAAAATATTTAACTAGAACTAAGTTATATTTTACCTCCACAGTTTACCTTCAGTTTTCCCGCCTTCACTTCATCCACCTACAGTTCCCCCACCAACACTTTCACCATCAACACTTTCCCTACCAGCACATTCTCCACCAACACTTCCTCCACTTTCCCAACTTACACTTCCACCTCCCTTCACTTTCCCCCACTAAAACTATCCCCAACTTCACTCCATCAACCTACACTTCCCCAAGCTTTACTTTCCCGCACCTACACTTCCTCCATCTACACTTCCCCCAGCTTCACTTTCCCGCACCTAATGCACTTCCTACATCCACACACATTCACTGTAGAGGTGAATATTAAAGTAAATTATGATCTTTGGTGTTTCACACGTAGTATCTTGAAGGTCCCCTCCAAGAAATTTTTTTTATTGCTTTATTCAACGAGGTTAATGTTTCTTATTATTTTGCTGCAAACCCCATCGAATGTGATAGCACATTTTTAATTTTATAGCCTTTTAAATATTTTTATAATCAAAACTCTACAAAACCTATTTTACTACCAAATTACTAATTTTCAGTCTGAAGAAAAAGAATGTACAGCATTTGTTTTGATTGTCAACTAGGTATTAGGTTTAATAAATACATTTAGTATTCATGTGAAGGTTTAAAATTGGATAAACTTAAAATAGAAACGTTTATATACTTTAGGAAACAATTAATATCTAAATCAAAGGCCGAAAACGTATTGTTTGTTTGTAAAATTCAAATTGTAAACCGAAACAAAGAGTGTACAATCTCTTTCTTCAGCGTCAGATTAGTGATTCGTGCAAATGTTGCACCAAAACTATTAATAACTTTAAAAGCATATGGAAAAATATACTCTTAACTAAATTTTATGCAGTTTGTAGATAAATTATCTTAATCTATAATATCTATAATTAACCTTAGTTCTATAATATTATGTAATAAACTCCTTTTTTTCTCGGAGCCTGGAGAGGACCTTTAAGCAATGAAGGTGGTAGAATGGATCCATGAAAAATAACATTTTTTTATCATTTTAATTTAACTTACTACTTCAAATAAAATATTTAGAATGATTCAAAATTGAGTGCACATTTTGGTGGGTCACCCGTAGTAAGTGACATTGCATCCCTTCACACTTGCGTTTCTCAACGCCCCCTTTGAAAAAATGCTCATGGCAAAAAGTTTAGCAACAATTTACTTTAACGGAGCTCTTCACACATTTTTACCTACGCAGAATGCGGGAAGGTCATATTTTAACCGTCGTTTATTTATTTATCATCTTGTTATTCGCTTAACTGAAAAAGTGTTCAACCAAATTGCCTGAACTTTAGTGAAGCGATTGGTCCATGTCCAGTGACCAGCTGGTAGAATTTTGGGAGTGACTCGGTTAAAGGTCAAGATCATGGTCATTTATAATTCAAAAAGTATTAAACCATATTGCATGAAACTTGATGGGACGATTGGTCAATATACAGGAACCATTTTGTTAGATTTTGGGAGCGATCGTGTCAAAGATCAAGGTCAAGGCCATTTCTAACTCAAAAGTATTCAACTAAATTGGTTGAAATTATCTACAATGGTTATCATTTTATACCCACGTAACAAGTATCCCTGACAATTATTGCGATAAAGTTGTTATGAATTATCGGACAGTTACAAATATTCGATTATATAAGAAAAAGTATATAATTAATACGATATTTTAACTCGTTATTTGTTGATGATCAAAAATCTGGAACTGTTCGATAATTCAGAACATACCCTACAAAGCCAAATTACTTTTTTCCTTATCATGAAATGATAACAAGAGAAAATAATAACAAGAGTAAACGATAACCAGAGAAAAAGATAACAAGAGAAAATAACAACAGGAGAATATGATAACAAGAGAAAATGATAACCAGAGAAAAAGATAACAAGAGAAAATAACAACAGGAGAATATGATAACAAGAGAAAATGATAACCAGAGAAAAAGATAACAAGAGAAAATAACAACAGGAGAATATGATAACAAGAGAAAATGATATCCAAAGAAAATGATAACCAGAGAAAATGATAACCAGAGACAATGATAAACAGAGGAAATGATAACCAGAAAAAAATGATAACTAGAGAAAATAACAACAGGAGAATATGATAACGAGAGAAAATGATAACAAGAGTAAATGATAACCAGAGAAAAAGATAACCAGAAAAAATAATAACCAGAGACTATGATTACCAGAGAAAATGAAAACCAGAGAAAATAATAACAAGAGTAAATGACAACCAGAGAAAATGATTACCAGAAAAAATAATAAAAAGAGAAAATGATAACAAAAGAAAATGATGTCAAGAGAAAAAGATAAACAGGGAAAATATAACAAGAAAAAATGATAACCAAATAAAATGATAACCAGAGAAAATGGTAACCAGAGAAAATGATAACCTAATAATAACCAGAGCAGAGAAAAATATTAAGATGAGCATTTTTTCTAACGCGACGCTGCAGAAACGCAAGTGTGAAGAAATGCCAAATGAGCATTTTTTCTAACGCGGCGTTGAGAAACGCAAGTGTGAAGGGAGCCTAACACACACGGTGTCGTAATAATATATAGATCTTTATGTTTAGGAATACCTCTACTGGTTAACACCTCCTTCTAATGTTTTCCTAATTAAGTATATCCATAGTTTTAAAGTAAAAATTATATCTATTTTAATACTGAATCTGTTATGTTAGAAAATTACATCATTTATTTTTTTACAACATTAAATTTTGTTGTATATTTACTTATTTATCAAATTTATTGCTGTAGTTCAACTATATTATTCTATAATTTTCATTACATCTACGGCTACGATATACACGTTATTGTAAATTATGTTATTGTAAATTATGTTATTGTAAATTATATTATTGTAAATCATGTTATTGTAAATTATGTTATTGTAAATTATGTTATTGTAAATCATGTTATTGTAAATTATGTTATTGTAAATCATGTTATTGTAAATTATGTTATTGTAAATCATGTTATTGTAAATCATGTTATTGTAAATTATGTTATTGTAAATCATGTTATTGTAAATTATGTTATTGTAAATTATGTTATTGTAAATTATGTTATTGTAAATCATGTTATTGTAAATTATGTTATTGTAAATCATGTTATTGTAAATCATGTTATTGTAAATTATGTTATTGTAAATCATGTTATTGTAAATCATGTTATTGTAAATTATGTTATTGTAAATCATGTTATTGTAAATTATGTTATTGTAAATCATGTTATTGTAAATTATGTTATTGTAAATTATGTTATTGTAAATCATGTTATTGTAAATTATGTTATTGTAAATTATGTTATTGTAAATCATGTTATTGTAAATCATGTTATTGTAAATCATGTTATTGTAAATTATGTTATTGTAAATTATGTTATTGTAAATCATGTTATTGTAAATTATGCTATTATAAATTTCACAGTGAGCAATCTTGCTGAATAACGAAGAATCGTGCATTCCATAATATTACGAATAATAGGAATATGATTAGTTTTACCTGAAAGATTTTTTCTCTCGTCTTGTAAGAGTAGTGCACATAATCAATGTAATCCTTTTTAATATTCAGTGTAACTCTTGGTAGATTGAATACTTGAACTCTGGACCCATTTAACTCCTGGTGAATACGATATTCATTATGAAAAAAAATTGAAAAAGAAAAAACACATTTTCAAAAAAGGAATCCTTCAAACTCCAAACAATATAATGCCATGAATAAAAGAAACTATCAATATATCTTAATTATATAAGAAAGTAAATAAAGAATTTATAAATCAAATCTTACCTCACGTGCAATATCATTTATATCATCTATGTTAATATTAATCAAATGATCTTCTCTTTTGAATTCCGGATTTAAGGCTTCAGCGATTTTCCAAAAAATTCGTGAATTATTTTGTAATCTATTCACCATCTGAAAAAAGTATCTATACATTAAATTATTGCATAATAAATCATGATATGAATACTATGACGTGTATTGCTAAACAAATTGGCTAACTTTTTTTTTAACCCAGGTATAATTTCTACAACTTACATGTACAGTTATATATATCATATGTACAGCAATATATTAAAACAAATGTATTTACATACAGTGAAAATTTAACAATTAGCTGAGTGTATTCAATTAATAAATTTGTAGAATTTAATATAATAAAATGTATAATTACAAGCAATAAGCAAACAGACGCATAATCATATATGTAACATTCAGTACTTACAAAATACCACACAAACTCTACAACAGAGTATGTGAAACACAATGAAGAGACTTGGGGACTTCAATGTACCCGACACAGTTTGGTAATCAAAGAACAAACAGACGCACTGGTCAAATACTTGAAATTTATTCGCAAAACATTCAACATATACTCTCTCGATAAGCCTCACCAAACATAATAATCATTATCACAGAAACAACAATTTTCTACTAGTTTCAAAATCTTATATAGTTCAGACCATACGTATACTTCTGGTTGTATGCCCGAAAAAAATCCAATGCTCTACGGGAGTTTAGAAATGGGCTTGCAAATTCTTGCTGATATACATTTTTTTATCATGTATATGTTTTTCTTTCCATGAGTAAATATATATGTACTTTTTAAAATTTTATTCACTCACTATCATTTTCTTTCAATACACTATAATTATTTATTATTATTAAATTGTTATTATATAATCTAACCACTTACACATTAAGTCCGCTCCTGCTAACCGACACAGAAAACGACACACATATAAGTTCAAATTAAAATTTTCATTTGGTACATGTAGAAATGAATAATTACCTGAATTGTAGTCTTCAATTCTTTTCGAAACTTTTCATAAATATTCTGGAGAGGTTCATGTGGTAGTTCTTGGAGATAATGAATGTCTGAACCCAATATCAAGACATCAGGAGATTTCTCATTCTGTAACAGATCTTTTAGATGTGAGTTATGTTAAGAATTATTAATATTGACCAACAAATTAATAAAGAATATAAAATTCGAAACAGAGAAGATCCCTATAACGAATATGAAAAAAATTAGATTTATGATTTGTTCAAATTTCAAATCTATTTTATATCATTAGTTTTATATCAATGATGTATTCTAAATACATCAGATATAAATCGGATATCTGATTTTTATTTAAATTTTCTTTATCCCACCCCCACAAATAATCTGTTTATTAAATAACATTAAGAGCAGGGCCAGTTACAGCAGGACGAATTTATGTGTGGTGGCAAAAATAGGTAACATATCGCTTGTTTGCAACAGCAACGTCATAAACACAAAACATGTATTTTAGAGTTATCCATATAGACATATAAATCATAAAATGCTGATCATTTTGGTAAAAAAAATCATTATTGTTACTCAAAAAAATACCGCTAGAAAGGCTGAATATCCTAACGATATACCATTAAATGTACGTACATTACAAGTACTAAAATGTCTCTCCTGAAAAATAGCTTTTTTAAGTTATAACACTGTTCTCGCAAACAAGCGATGTGTGTTTCTTCACTAATTAAGAATGGAGTTCCAATAGTAGTATCGACTGTGAAAATAATTTCGGGAGATTGTGTATATATGTACTATATAGTATATAAGTTTGCTGGTGTAAGCTACATATTCTTCCAAAACCCTTATGTTCCATGTGTGCAGTACTAAAGTGGTTAAAAATGGTATGCAGAAAATAAAAGAGAGTTAGAAGTTATGGAGTGGCTTTTCCAATACCCATATATATCATAAACTTAGGAACAGCTATCCTTCACAAATTAATATTATAGAATGGAAGAGGATTCAATGGATAAATGGAAAAAATAATTTCTGTATGATGTCTGAGAACTGTCTGATTCGATCCAATCGTATATGTATTGAACGTTCATTCACTTGATAATATTTATAGTTAGAGTTCTTGAAGTTGCTTATTATAGTTACCATGCAATATAAATTTCTAAAATTCAATTACCTAGTGCTCATTAACAAAGATAAGCTGATATTTTGTGAACGTTGATGAGCAATGGAGCATACAGCAACATCTATTGAAGGTACACAGAAAACTGCCAGACGGAAAACTGCCAAAGCGGAAAGCTGCCAGGCGGAATAGTTCCAGACGGAAAACTGCCAGCCACTTATTGGCAATTTAATGAGTTTAGTCAATAATAATATTTAATGTATAAAAAAACCGTTCGCTTTTTGTTACGGAGTTAAGAAGACTTTCATTTTTACTTATGATACAAAACAAAAGTAATAGTTAAATGTACACAAATTGATAAGAAAAAATTATAAAATACATTATTATATAAATATTACAGAAATAAATCAAATACAATATAGAAATTCAAAACTTAAACCTTTCTTAGACAATACTAAAAGAAGAAACAAAGAAATAATTGAATTAGGGACAGAGTACAATTGCTTTGTTTACACAACGTATCTTTATATTATCAGTTCATAACTGGTTTAGTGTCTTATTATTTCGTTTTATGTTTATAATTTGGGAATTGAACACGTCTTAAAGTTAAAAATTCACTTGTACTCATTATAAAACAACTTCAACTGATATTTCGTGAAATATTTAGAATTTGCAATCCAACATCTATGATTATTAAACTGATATTACCTACCTAATTCTCTGACGATTTCACTCGATCGAACTGGATTACATATTAGTTAATAATACTTTTTACATATAGAGGAAAATTGTAAAAATAAAGGTGTTGTGTTAATGACATGGAGTAAAAAAATTTAAATGTAGTAAATTTATTAAGTAATATAAGTAGATTTAACATTCAATTAATTAATTGTATTATTGAGAATTATATCACTGTGATATAATTAGCTGGTAATGACAAATCAGTACACGGGGTTTAACGTTTGGTTTGGAACCAAAGGCTATATTGCTGACGTCAAGACGAAATGAATAACAAGAAACTATAAACGTAACTGAACATGTTTTTAAAATGTACTTGGCTTAGTAAATACGTTGAAAATGGTAATTATAAAATCCTTATGTGTACTGAAAATTGATTTACTGAGTATTTAATCCAGTGACTTTGTTTAAATGTTATTATATTTTGAATATTAATTAAGTAATCCAATATCTATGTAGTTATTACTGTAAAAATGAATGTCCGATTAATCCCTTAACTCGAAGGGCTTACGCCGTTTTCTATGAACTGAAAAGTGTTAATAACTAAATAATATTTCAAAAAGTATTAAAAAAACATATATTGCCAATAAGTGACTATCAGTTTTCCATCTGGCAGTTTTCCGCTTCGCAGATTTCCGCCTGGCAGTTTCCCCGACACTCTTCTCCCATACATACGAGTAGCTACAGAGAGAATTTCATTTTAGTAGAAGTTTAACGTCTGCTTCGACCATTTTCTGCTCATATAGCTAACTCCAAAGGAAATTAAGTACAGGGGACTGTAAGAAGCAGTCAGAAAGGAAAGTTGTTCATGGATGCAGAAAAGCTACTTCATGAATGCAGTTACTTACCAAGAATTTTGACGAAAAGGGACAGAACCACCGGTGATTAAACTCACAGATGGAAGAAGAAATTGAAGAAGTGTTAGTAAATGAAGCCTACGAGCCTACTTAACACAAATACAGGGTGCGGCAGCAAAACTTCCTTTTTTATTTTGCATGGCAATCAGGCTGTTGAAGTAGTAGCGGTGTGGGCGTGGTTTCATTCTAGAGACAAGGTTCTAAAGTTTTCTTTTTTTTCTTTTCAGTCGCAATCATGCGTTGGAATAGTGAGGAACGTGCGTTTTCCATCGAAGCCTACTTTTCGAATCGAAGGTCTGTGATTGCAACCCAGCGCACCTTTCGAAATCGTTTCAATATAGCCCCGAGAGGCCTTGTCCCAGACCGGAAATCAATTGTTACTTATGTCAATACGTTCAGGCAAAACGGGAGTTTGGCACGATGAAAACTGGAGTACCTCGGCTCATCAGATGACCTGAGAACATTGAGGCAATCATAGCTTCAATCTTGCGATCTGCGCGAAAACATGCTCCCGCTCTAGTGCTTTCCGATCGCTCAGTGAGACGAATACTTCACTATTACCTAAATTTCCATCCTTACAAGATAGCGATTGTGCAGGAACTCTCCGAACGTGATTTCGATCACTTCAAAAAGGGACGAATATGGGGCGCTTCTCGAAAACGTTCCTGAAGACGCGATCGTTTATTTCAGTGATGAAGCACATTTTCATTTGAGTGGATGAGTCAACAAACAAAACATGCGTTACTGGCTGACACCAATCCCCGAGAATTGCATCAAGGCCTTTGAATTCACCTAAAGTAACAGTGTGGTGTGCAATTTCCTCCACTGAAATTGTTGGTCTTTGGTTTTTTGAAGAAAATGAGGTAACAGTGACAGTGAATTCAGATCGGTATGCTAACATGATTCCCCGCTGGATCATTCCCCGACGGAATTTTCTCCGCCAGGACTTTTCCCCGCCAGGAATTTTCGATGTCGAATAAAATAATTGTATTTTGGGCAATTAAATTATAATTTCGATAAAACAAACCTTTTATTAATAGAAGACACATTATATTAACAGACTTTATATATATTTTAAGACTGTACATTCGTGAATTTGCATTGAATTAAGATACGATACAAAGTTCAAAACATTATGGCAAATCTAGTGGATTGCAAAATTTACCAATTTAGTCTAAAAAGCTACGATTAATTCAGTTTATTTGTGCTATTATACATATCGCAGATTTATTATTTTCTTTGTCAGTTAATATTAATAAAAGTTCATTTATTCACTTTTAGTTCAAACATATACTTTTCCAGAAGTATATATTTAATTGCAGTTTATTAATTTGAGAATTAATATAATAGACTACATAATTAATAATTCAACTATATACTTTTTATTACACTTTATATTGGCTTTTTTATAATGTCATTTTTTCTATTATCCTTATTTAATATTTATTAATTAAAGAAATTCCAATGGATTATCCATTATTATGAAAATACATAAGTTAGAGTGCAGAAATCCTTAAATCAAGACTTTTCAAGTAGTCATGCAGATTTGAGGACGATTTAGATATATAGTTGTACATTTTTTCCAAAAGTCTCCAAAGAAAACTAATTATCGAAAGAGTAACTGAAAAACGGGTTCGGGTCAAGGAGTTAGTTAGTGACCAACTTCCATGCAACTAAGTTAAAAAAAAATACAAAAAATTGGCTAGTTGCAACGGCAGACTTTGATTTACAATTTCACGGCAAAAGGTCAAAACTTTTTTTTTCAAAAAACTAATTGAAAATTCTTAATATTAAATTGTCTTCCAAGGTTTAAATTAAAAACAATAGGCAGGTAAAAGTCCGGTGGGGAATAGTCCGGCGGGGAAAAGTCCAGGTGGGGAAAAGTCCGGCGGGGAATAGTCCGTTTCCAGTTAACATGTTAGATGAGTTTTTTCTTCCACGAATTGATGAATTGGAGCTCGGGGATATTTGGTTTCAACTTTCAACAGTATGGAGCAACGGATCACACTTCAAGGGCATCAAGGTCTGTTTAAGGGAACACTTTCCAGAGAGCTTCAATTCAATAAGGTGCCCAGCCCGTTCCAACGATGTGAACCCTTACTACTTTTATTTGTGGGGATATTCGAAATCTCGTGCTTATGTCAACCGTCCGAGGAGCCTACAAGACTTGAAGGCCAACCCAATTGATTTTTTAGGCCGATTTTTTTAAGATACCTAAACGATATCGGCGTATTGACGATGAATCATCGATAAATATTCGAGGAAGTGTCCGTTTTATCCAAGATTTTTCGTATTAAATAAGGCAGGTTGATCGTCGATTCATCGAAGAAGCACATGCATAACCGACTGTAACCGTCTTCATATCAACGAAGATTCAATTTCAATTCTAAGACGTTTCATGGAAGATTCATAAGAAAACAATTCACATAAGCATGATTTATACATGGCGCCTATCTATAATCTTCCCTGCATTTAGAGCGATTTATGGTAGTTTTCTAATGCATTAATATATAGGGGTAAAATAAAACCAAAAATATCATTTGAAAGGTATTTGGCTTTATACCGATTAGTTTAATGTTACATATTTTTATATACATATTAAATGGAAAGAAATGGAGAAAGAAATGAAGTGGTGTGTCCGGGGGACTCGAACCTGCAACTGTAGTATCATGGAGAATTGAAGTCAGCGACATGTCCTCTGAGCCATCTTGAACATGGTAGAAGTAGAATTTGGTTGATATTTATTCAATATGATAACCCGCGTGTTTTTAAAGTTCTTAGGAATGAATATAAGTCTGTCGTATCTCAGCGATCTTCATCGAAGATTATCTGCTATAATTCATTCCTGTAATAATTAGGTTACGATGAGTCTATAATAACGCATCGATGATCATCGAAGTCATGCCTGCTGTAATTCGGGGAAGATGAGTAACTAACTCGCCGAAGGTACATCTACGAGCTTCCTGATGTAATTCAGGAAAGATGAGTCTTCCATAACTCGCCGAAGATACATCTACGAGCTGCCTGCTTTAATTCAGGGAAGATGAGTCTTCCATAACTCACCGAAGATACATATACAAGCTGCCTGCTGTAATTCAGGGAAGATGAGTCTTCCATAACTCACCGAAGATACATCTACAAGCTGCCTGATGTAATTCAGGGAAGATGAGTCTTCCATAACTCGCCGAAGATACATCTACAAGCTGCCTGCTGTAATTCGAGGAAGATGAGTCATCCATAACTCGCCGAAGATACATCTACGAGCTGCCTGCTGTAATTCAGGGAAGATGAGTCTTCTATAACTCGCCGAAGATACATCTATGAGCTATCTGCTGTAATTAATTCAGGGAAGATGAGTCTTCCATAACTTGCCGAAAATACATCTATGACCTGCCTGCTGTCATTCAGGGAAGATGAGTCTTCCATATTTCACTGAAGATACATCTACGAGCTGCCTGCTGTAATTCGTGGAAGTTGAGTCTTCCATAACTCGCCGAAGATTCATCGAAGAAATCTCCTCTTTAATTCGAGGAAGTAGAATCAACCATGATTCGTTAAAGATCATTCGATATTCCTCTACAGTCAATCGCAGATGAGAATTTATCGGCAATTTATCGGTGTTTCGTCAACGTTTTATTCTCTCTGCCATAAACACTCTTAAATCATCGAAGACACTCTCTTAAATTTTATCTGGGAACAGCCGAGAAGAAATTGCCAATATATCCGCTGATATGCTGGTGCGGGTCATGGCAAACGCCAGAAATCAGTTTATACAGTATATGGACAATGAGGGAAATTTACATATGTACTATCATTATGAAACAAAAAAAATTGTATAATTTGTAAATCTCGTTTTATTGCCTTCAGAAAAAAGAATTTATGCTGCTGTACCCTGAACCTAAGACCTCGTCTAATCGAGTATTTTTTAAATTTTTCTTGTAACTTTAACCAGAAAAATTGGCACTATCAGATAAAGTGTGCATTGTTGGATCTTGGTTTTATATACTGAGGAATATACCCCGTTATATTCCCCCCTAGCTATATTCCACCCCGGTCAGTTGCACCCCACTTTACGTGTAAAGTTTGGTTAGTTAGAAACATAAATCATTTATTAATATTTTATACAATACTGAGTCCCTAACTTGCATTTTCTTTGTAGCAAATAAAACTTTTTTTTTTCACTAAAACCTTTTTCACTAAAAATGTGATAGAACCCCAGAAAGTAAAGTTTTTCATGTGAACGCTCTTTATCAGTTGATATATTTAGATTTTCAATCACAAGCTGATTTTCTCCAATATCCCCAACACAACAGCGATAATAACTGGAAGATGATGTCATATAGTACTTTTTGTTATTTTATTTGGTATTTTGACCTTGAGTAAAGTCGTTTAAAATGGTTTTGACCAACGGCATTTATTACACCAGGGGTATTTTACAATTTTTTAATGGGAGGTTTTTGATAGGGAGGTAGAGGTAGGGATTATTGTACAGGATTTTAAGGGGGGACCGTCCATAAATTTTGGAAAAAAAATTATTAATAAAGCTACGGTTATGAACCTTAGTTCCCAAATATAAAATGGAATTCTCTATCGTTTTCGTTCCTGGCATTTTTTCGATTAGACGCATAAAAAACAATTTATTCGAATTTCGAACGAATTTCGAACTGGTTTTTCAAACATGTACTTGTAATACAGTTTTGAATTCGATTTTTCGTAAAAAATATTAAAATAATTTTCAGAAATTTTATTTTAACATTTATATTTCGAAAAATAATCCGAAATTCAAATATCGCTCGAAATCTTCTTGTAGAGAATAACCAGGAGAATCTAATGAAAAAAAACACAAAACCGTAGCTTCAAAATTGTATTAGAAGTACATGTTTGAATACCAAAAATTTGTCATTTTTTAATAGCTACTTATCTCTTACTATTTTTAGGCATATAAGCTACCGTTTAAGGCGATAAATAAAAGTGAAAAAAATTGCGATTTTTTCATGGACGATGAAAATTGCCACCCACGGGGCAATTGCTACCCGAATGATTATTATTAGTGTTGTGATAATATGCTTTAAGTCATAGATATTAAGAATGTCATAGACGAAAAAAAATTAAATTGTATCGAATTCTATTCACCCTTTGTTCAAAAACGAATCAATAGTGTTTAATCCTCTACGTTTATAACATTTTTAGGATCTATAATTATGAAAGCATATTGTTACCACCCTAATTATTATTATCAGGAGTTTTCACTTTAAAATATTCTTAAATAAGTAGTAGTAATGTAAATACCTATTGTTTGTCCATTAACAATAAATAATATATATAGAACTTTGATGGGTGCGACAATAAAAAAAATTATCAACCATTGATCAAGAATCATTAATGTTGTATATTGATAATGTTGTTTAACATATTTTTACAATAAAATACTAATAAAAGGTGTCAGAGAATATAACCAGTCACTAGAACGGAAAGAAAATTTTTAAAATTCATAATGAAAAATGTAAAAGGAGCTCAAAGAATTCAAGACATCTACATAATTTGAGCGACTGATTTCAAATACTGTAGCTTGCCATATCTTAAATTGTAAATATTTGCTTGATAATGATAGTAGAGATAAAATATATTTAATATATAATGGAATGATCAATTGTAAAATAGAAATATAGTGTATGATGGAAATAAATCTTATAAAATACAATATGTAATTTATTATATCACCAAGTGGAATAACTAATTTTATATCATAACAATAAATGATGAAAGAAGAAATTTGTATTTTAAGGTTCAAATATTTAATTGTATAAAAAACTACTCATATTTTATCACTATCTTTTAAGTTAAGAGCCCTGATAATAATTATTTAGGTGGCAATTGTACGGGGGTGGCAAATGTCCGCGAGTGGCAATTGTCCGATCACAGGTTGAACAAACAACTAGTTGCAAAAGAGGCGTTCATAAAATAAGCTATTATCATATAATTGCAGTTACTATATCTCCATCAATATTCAATTTATCCATGTGTTAAATATATGCATATCCTCAGTAAAGTTACAAAATATTTTTTGTATCCAACAGAAACATAAATACCTGAAAATATGTCAGAAGATCAAGAATTTTATTTTCGCTCATAAAAATATTCCAATAGAAGTCAAACTGAAATTTATATTTTGTACTCGATGAGGAAAAAGGTCGATGGATTCCTGTTTTGTTTTTATACGGAGGAAATTTCTTACTGGTGTAGAATTTTCTTTCCTCGGTTAAGTTCATGTAAGACAGCTGCAACAAAAAGAAAACCAATTGAAACATGTATATAATATTCTATGGTACTTTCAAAAGCAATACAAACACCTATTCATATTAGTAAGTTATAAGAGTATTTGGCCGTTAAGAATATCGATTCTCAATGGTACCTATCTATATTTAAAAAAAAAATATACATCCATAGATACACTAATATACTAGATCAAGTGTATGGGACCCGTATTTTATTATTTATGCAAAACAGCTAACTTCGTCAGAGCTTCAATTCTCTTTTACTGACTGTAAAAATGTAAAAAGCAAAGAGTGAGGTGCTGAAAAATTCAATTTATCTTATTTATCACTAAACTACATCTAATTGGTAACTGAAGAGAAGAAAAAAACTATGTAAAGCTGTAGTCTCACTTCACGTAGCTAACAATTCATAGCTATAAATTTATAAAATGTTTGTCCAATAACACAGAGCTTTTCCTACAGACAACAAGGACGTAAATGTGCAACAACCACACTTCGCCATTGAATCATTTAAAAACCTCAATTATGTGAACTTTGTATGATATGAAGCAATCAGCTACTTAATCTCTATATACATACGTATAACTGTAATTTACAGTGTTTACAAACTTTATAGTGATATTGATAATACAGTGAAACTAATATAACAAAATGTAAATTTAGTTCTTGTGAGAGAAATTGTAAAGAGTATGTTTTAGTTATATATAATTAATGGAACAATTTATTTCTCATAATCACTCATATTAGGTTAAAGATTAAAATTGATGGGACGCTCTGATGAAACAGCACAGGCCACCAAGTGGGCCCATGTATACTAAATCCTGATCTTAACCTAATCCCAGCCAGGTGACTCAAGACTGGCCAGTAACCAATTGTTCACACAGGGCATAAATCCTACAGAGTCAGTGAGGGACCCAAACGTACGACCTCACTGTGATGGCTCCTAACATTGTGCAACGGAGCGGCATTCATATTAGGATTCGTATGTAAACAAAATTACTCTATGAAGTTCGATGACTCTTTGGTCATTGTCGTCCTCACTCAGCCAAGTGATTCGAGCTGAGTTGTCACGTTGATTGAGCTAAATTAGATAGCTTAGGAAGGAAAGAGATATAATATTCTTTTAAAGATATAATGTCATTCCTTGTTTGTTGTCTTTACAGAAGATTCAGTCCTTAATTTCAAGAATTCCATCTGATTCCATCTAACGTAAAAATAAGCCTATCTAGACACATTTAGTTTAGTTTATCTTTGAACCCACCAAGAAAATAATAATGAAAATTGTATATACTTAAACTATAAAGAATTTGTAACAAACCCTGTCTATGGAGTACTCATACAATTGTCTCAGTTTCGAGTCTCCGATGGCTACTATCCATGTTGCCGGTAACTTAGATGCTTCTCTGGTATATGAGAAGCATTTCTCAATATCTCTGTAATAACCAAAATAGAATCTGAAGTGGATTATGATCACTTATAATTTCAATCTAGATATTAATTAGATTAAAATCAAGAAACAAATTTTAAAGTGACTGTTTTAATAATTTGTAAATAAAGATGATCTTTTATTTCTTTAAGAGTAATCATTGGAATCCTGCAATAAATTAATAAATTTGTGTTGCAGATTTTCAGTTAAATATAATAGTTTTAAATCATATCATCAAATCTTTGACTGATATTTATTACATAGTCATAGTTTAAGTGATGGAACTTTTACCTAAATCGTTTTCGTTAAATAATACTGAAATAATTTTAGAGAAATAAACACTTTTTACTCAGTTTTATCTTTTATGTAGATATACTCTAAAATCTAAAGTAATAACGATATGAATCTCAACGATTGAAAGCAATAACGATATGAATCTCAACGATTGAAAGCAATAACGATATGAATCTCAACGATTGAAAGCAATAACGATATGAATCTCAACGATTGAAAGCAATAACGATATGAATCTCAACGATTGAAAGCAATAACGATATGAATCTCAACGATTGAAAGTAATAACGATATGAATCTCAACGATGGAAAGCAATAACGATATGAATCTCAACGATTGAAAGTAATAACGATATGAATCTCAACGATTGAAAGTAATAACGATATGAATCTCAACGATTGAAAGTAATAACGATATGAATCTCAACGATTGAAAGCAATAACGATATGAATCTCAACGATTGAAAGTAATAACGATATGAATCTCAACGATTGAAAGTAATAACGATATGAATCTCAACGATTGAAAGTAATAACGATATGAATCTCAACGATTGAAAGCAATAACGATATGAATCTCAACGATTGAAAGTAATAACGATATGAATCTCAACGATTGAAAGTAATAACGATATGAATCCCAACGATTGAAAGCAATAACGATATGAATCTCAACGATTGAAATTTGCTGATTGTTATATTTAAATTTAAACTTAAATTTTTTTATCCTGATATTAATAAAACAGAAAAAATTCTCTTTCATGAAGCTATTTAAGAATTTATTGATCACCTTCACATTATGACAAATGTCAACACCCTTTTTCAAATAACTGTTAAAGTTTAATTTAGTATATAACTACTGCAACACTACCATCAGCAATAACTTTTCGATCTTCATTTATTGTAAAAAGATATTTTCAAATGCGATATTAGTGATTCCTAAAATTCTGGTGTAGTTGCATATCATATAACTTACTCATTAATGTACTCTTTGATTCTGCATGATCTGTATTCTTCCAGAGAAGAGAAATTCTTCATGTAGAAATCAGTGGCCAGAATTTCACCACACGAAGAAGGAACATCTGAAACCGAGTACTGAATGGTTATTATTTTCAAACTCCATCAATCACTCATTAGATTTAAGTATCTTGTCATAATAAAGAATAAATAGAGACAATCAAAACACAATAGCTAATATTTTAAATAAAGTGAAAGTTAATTTTTAAATAAAAAAATACTAGATAGATAAATGCTTCTTATTGTTAGTCTATTTGCATCAAATTACCTCTTTTTGCATTTCTACTGTCGAGTACTTTAGTTTTTAAAGGTCCTGACTTTAACAATATTAAAATATCTTGCATTTATCAGAGAATATATTATATTTTCTTTACAAGAAATGTTCTCCAATATTCATAATGATCGTGTACAGTTTTTATCATTCTATTTACCACCTTTTACAACATAACATGTTGATTTTTTTTTCTTCACAATAAAGTGTACCCAAATTTAAATTAGTATAATTCAACAGTTATTGACGGTACAATTCTCTTTCAAGTATCATTTTGTTGGTTGAATCCTTCTCCATCCACAGTTAAATAACTTAAATTTTCATAAATGTTTATTGATTTTTGTGAATATAACAACAACTTAATTGATTGGTGGTGCAAATGGTCTGAAAACGGACAATGAAGTAAGTTCAAACATCAAAAAAATCCCCATCAATAAAAAGATATATTTCTTGGTTTTAAGAATATTCATACGACTATTCCTTTTTTAAGATATTGACAATCTGATGAAAAGCGTTTAAGTACAAAAATGAAGGCAGAAGTTTAAATTTTAATAAGCTATGCACCATGAAATAAATAGTTACAAGGATACTCGTACTCGACAGAAATACCGACAAAGAAAAAGAAGGTGACGTTACTTGGAATTCGAGTTCAAGGTTCTTGTATTGTTTACTTTGAGTCTATATCTAACTAGTAATCTATAATGCCTATTCAATGCAGTGTATTTGCATGTTATCACTTATTTGTATTGCTTTAATTAATGCAAATACTAGCTTTACAGAATACAGCTATGGTTAGCTACTTTATTCTATACAGTTTTTTTTTTATTCATTATGTTTAATTTGTATATATTTTGATTATGAACAACAATATAAAGTTAGTGATCTATGATTTTCATTCATTCCTTAATTGAAGAAATCCGCCGACAAATATTAATTATATATATTTCACTAAATCGATTTTATTGTGAAAAATAGTTTATATACCTACATTTTTATATTAGAATTTACTCTCTATAGTTCTTCAATTTAAATCATTGTTGGAGAACACACAATCGATCGTGGTCGACACAAATTCAATTATTATTGAATATCCTCTGAGCCATGAATTAAATAGTTTAACTATTTTATAATTCATGATCTGAGCTAAATTTAATAAATTATTTCACTTTTAGGTATATGGTTCTAAAGTTTTCTTTTCTTTCTTTTCAATCGCAATCATGCGTTGGAGTAGTGAGGGACGTGCATTTGCCATCGAAGCCTATTTTTCGAATCGACGGTCTGTGATTGCAACCTAGCGCGTCTTTTGAAATCGTTCCTGAAGACGCGATCGTCTATGTATCTTGATTTCAGTAATGCAAAACATGCGTTACTGGCTGACACCAATCCCCGAGAATTGCATCGAAGGCCTTTGAATTCATTTAAAGTAACAGTGTGGTGTGCAATTCCCTCCACTGAAATTGTTGATCCTTGGTTTTTTGAAGAAAATGAGGTCACAGTGACAGTGAATTCAGAACGGTATGTTGACATGTTCGAGGAGTTTTTTCTTCCACGAATTGATGAATTGGACCTCGGGGATTTTTGGTTTCAACAGGACGGAGCAACGGCTCACACTTCAAGGGCATCTATGATCGATGGCTGTTTTGAGGGAACACTTTTGCGATAAGGTGCGATTTGGAGCGGCCAGCCCGTTCCCCCGATTTTAACCCTTGCAACTTTTATTTGTGGGGATATCATCCGAGGAACCTACAAGACTAGAAGGCCAACATCCGTGAAGAAAGTGCCAATACATCCGCTGATACGCTGGTGCGGGTCATGGCAAACGCCAGAAATAGGTTTATACACTGTATGGACAATGAGGGACGTCACCTACCTGATATGATTTTCAAAATATCTGAAACAAAAATTAACATATGTACTATCATTATGAAACAAAAATAAAACTTTTATAATTTGTAAATCTTGTTTTATTGCCTTTTGAAAAAAGGAAGTTATGCTGCTGCACTCTGTACATAATTATTTATTAACATTTACGATGTATTTAATTGTATATTTGACCAAGTAATCAAAAGTTATTTCATGAAGATCTATAACCAGATATTTCCGATGCGAGTAAATATATACCAAGTGACGTCATGAGTCGTGCGCTTAACGTCACACTTTCACGCCATTTGTAAGTGCGGGTATACTTCATACTATTCAATTCATGCTATGGTCGTTCAGGTCGCAAGAAGACATAAAGATTTGAAGGCAAAATCAATTTTGTTCAGCAAATTTAGACTTGTGCCTTCCTTTTTGAATTTAATCATTTTTCTCCAGATTTTCAATATTTTGTGAAAGGAATAGTTATATGAATATTTCTTAAAACCTAGAAATAAATATGTTTTTATTAATGGATATTTGGTCTAATAAATATATTTTCAATGTTTGTAGTTACTCTTCATTATCCGTTGTAATATTCACAAAACAAGATTAAAACTTTATGAAACTTTAACTGAGGATGGAGAAGGGTTCAACAAACAAAATGATACTTGAAAGAAAGAAAACTTTAACTTCAATAGTTGTAGAAATATACGAATTTAAATGTGGGTATACTTTTTTGTGGGTCGCTCTGTATATGTTTATAGTTTATAGTAGTCGATCTGGTTGTATTACGCATATTTCCGGCTGCAGTGTTTCTAAAACTGTATTGTTATAACTTGTGTCCAACCTTTTCTGTAGACAGTTCGCTGTGAATTCATACATTTTAATCAGAATAATTTTTTTATTAAATCTCATTAATAAATGTCTGCTTATGCAGTATAATATTTACAAGGAGTTTCTTTAAAGTTTAGATTATTCTGTGTCCTAGTACCATCACCTCAATATATCATAAAATTTAAAACTTAAATATACCGTAATATTTCAATTAGAGGAAAGTTTATTCCTTACTAAATAATTACGATTAAACTTGGAAGAGGTTGTACAAGTTGGTTGAATTTACACACTTACCTGGTGACAGCGGTTTATTTTTTTGTACAATTGGTGAACTCTGGTATAGAATTGTGGCGATAAATATAATTGAACCACAAAAAAGTTTCATAAACTGATGAAAACATGAGCTATTCATATATTCAATCATGTTATTTAGGTAAATGAATAACTTATTTATAATAAAAACTAGCAAGACCCGTGGAAATTCCACGGGATGAGACTTAACAAAAATGTTTTGATAGAACTTATAATAGAAAAACTCTGTTTTGGACAGAAAATGTATTAAACGCAGCAAATGTGACACAATAAGAAATCCAACTGAAACTAATAATATTTAATCTAATATACTAATAACTCAACTTGATTGAGTATGGACCTACTATATATTAAACTGACAGTAACTTACTTCTTGGTGTTTTGGAATGGGCACGTATATGGAGAGATAAGTAACAGGGACCATTCGGAATGGCATCAAAAACTGTCAATCGAAAAACTGCCAGGCGGAAAACTGCCAGGCGGAAAACTGACAGTCACCTACTGAATTTAATGACTTTAGTCAGCAATAACATTTTAATTTATAAAAAAACGACGTTCGCTCCTAGTTAAAAGAAGTTAAGGGAACATTCATTTTTACTTAGTATACAAAACAAAAACATTGTTAAAAAATTTTTTAATAAAATACATTATTATATAAATATTACAGTAAAAAATCAAATCCAAGATTTAAATTATAAAAACATAACCTTTCTTAAAAAATACTAAGAGATGAAACAAAGAAATAATTGTATTAGGGACAGTGTAATTTCTTTGTTTACACAACGCATTTCTACATTATCGGTTCATAATTATTTCTTTTTTGTTTATAATTTGAGAATTGAAAAAGCCTTCAAGCTTAATATTCACTTGAACTCATTATATAACAAATTAGATCGATGTTTGTGAAACATTTATAATTTATAAATTAATAATACTTTTACAAATAAATTAAAATAGTAAAAATGAAGTGTTAATGATATGGAGAATAAAATTGTGAATGTAATAAATATTGGACATGCATATATGTGATTTAACATTCCTTTAATTTATAATATGCAAGATATAAATTATAAATAAATAAAATCCTGTACAGATATATGTACGTGTTTTAACAAATAAGTTAAAAATTGTCATTATAATTTCTATGCGTGTACTGAAGTTTGATTTACAGTGTGTTTAATAAAGTAGTTTTGTTGAAATACTATTTGCCGTGGAATATTAAGCAATCCAATATTTATATACTTTTGATATAACTTTAAAAAAAGTCCCCTTAATCCCTTAACGAAGGGCTAACGTCGTTTTTTTATGAATTAGAATGTTCTTAGAATGTGTTTATAACCAAATAATATTTCAGAAAAGTCAATAAATACATAAATTGACAATAAGTGACTGACAGTTTTCGCCTGGCAGTTTTCCGCTTTGGCAGTTTTCCGCCTGGCAGTTTTCCGTGTACCGCTACGCCTTGATACAAATTTTAAACTCTTCTGCTCATAACCAAATACGCACATACGAATGCACCGATGTGACCCTGCAATATTAGATTACATACTTTATATACTTAACAGCTGGTAAAAATGGTGATACGTTCCTATATTGAATTAGAACGTGTTTGAACTTGTTTATGCCTTCGGATCAATAAATTCTGAATTACTTAATTCAACTGAAGTTACTGATTATCTTCTATTTTTTGCATATGTATATAAGTAATTTGAAATCTTCATTTTACCCTAGATTTGGCAATTTTTTTCATTACCCTAGACTGTACCCTAGGAAGGATCTGATTACCCTAGACTAAGGTAATTACCCTAGGAGTGGAAGCACTGAGTAGGAGGAAGGGGCATAACTAACAACGTAAAAGCGTGACCATCCTGTTTAGCACCTTAGTGACATATTATGACGTCACCCGTGACGTCACATTACGTCACTCTGCGCATCAGTCATGGAAGATGCTAACGGGAACCCCGGAAGGCCGGAACCGTCAAGGCTTGACTGAGAACCGTCAAGGCTTATATACACTATATATATAATAGTCTATAAGCCTTGGGAACCGTTACTCAGTCAGGTCTGAGAGCGACGCATACACGTGTACTATCCCTCGTTTCTAAAACTACACTGAGAAGATAACACGATTGTCACAGCTCGGAAGGGCTATGTTAGCCGCCTGACTGAGAAGTGAGAATGTCTGTATACATTTGTCGCGGCATTGTTGCGCGACACCAACTCGCACTGAGTGAATCGAGAAATGTCGCAGAGAAAATGTGGCTGATACGCCTGGGCGACAGTCTTGAAACAAATTGTCGCGTAACAATGTGAAAATGTATCACGTCTAAAAGGGCCTTTAGTGGCCTTCAGAAACGAGTACTTAAATTGTTGAATAGATCAAATCCTCAACATTGCAGTAGCTATATGTGTTTTGATTCTCTTTATAAGTATTTTATATCTCTCAAAATGTTTACTTGCTTCATAGATGATTCAGACCCATATTTTCATAAATTAAATCTTAATCAAATCACAATCACCTTACTAGATTCAGGGAAGTTGACAGTCTAAATTTGCCAATTGTTACAAAATCAATTTACCTAAAAAATCTTTTATAAATATATAATTGTATGGAATTAATTGCCTTTAGAGTTACGACTTTGCGAAACATATAAACTATTCAAACGTCATGTTAGGAAATATTTCATCCAGTAATAGATATGTATCTAATTGTCCATTATTCCGTGAATGAATTTCCGTGGACGAATTTTCCTAGCACCATTTACAACCTCGGTAGTAGTAGTAGGTTGATAGGTGTTTCAAATTAGCATTGAATTAATTAATATATTTAGTTACGGCAAATATTGAATGGTTGGTTGATACCATAGAGGTTTATGAATATGTATTTAGTAACCATTTCTCACAATTTAGCTAAAAATCGAGATAAAAACAGCTAGGTAGCCTATCTAACTATACTAAGTGACGTCACTTTTTTCTTCCAATTCGGTAATTCTTAAGGAAAATAAAAAAATAAGCGTAGAAAATGTCTGATATAGCAAGGTAATCATTTTTTCTCATAATAAACACAAAATTCTTGTCAAAAACAGATAAAATATTGATATACAGTTAATACCTTGTTGAATTTGTCTTCTTTTTTATCGGCTTTTGTGCCCTTAAAGATTTCATATATTTACTAAAATGCAAATGATCTCTGGTGAACGTTATTATCAAAGATTTTAAACTACACGAAGATAAACTACTCTCGACAATTTCTATTTTATAAGTGCGTTGTGGCGCCATCGGGTTTCAAAAGCGGGAAATAGAATTGAAATATTGTAAACATTATAAAAAACAGTGATGAATTCATTCATGTTATTCACACCACTTAACCTTGATTTTCTATTTATGTGTGTTGCCTTGTTGACGTCACTCTCACGAATCACTCGATTTGTGACAACAGCTCGCAAAGCTTTACTCGTTAGTACGTACCTACTCTAGTAGGAATACTAATATTGATAGGTAGTGTCCGACAATTGAGTGATTTGTGACGTGACGTAAGCAAGGGAACAAATTTAAAGAGAAAATTAGGAGTTTAGCGGGTTAAATAATATATTGAATATATATTTATATATTAAATTATGTCAATTAATAAATAGTTTTATTTTACAAATTAACGTTTTTCAATTGATTTAAATATAAATTTAGAGTGTTGCTGTAATGACGTCACGCACACTACACACCTAGATTGTCCTTTCAATATTTCAATTCTATTTCCCGCTTTTGAAACCAGATGGCGCCACAACGCACTTTTAATATAGAAATTGTCGATAGTAGTGTATGCGTTTTGTCGACAGACGTTTCGTCGACAAATTTTCATAAATGGGATATTAACACACTCTAATGTTTCAAAACATGTACTTTGACAGAAGAATGTAACAAACGATCAAATTACAAAATAGAATAATTGTAAGGACACTAAACCAAAACTATTCAATAATATTTGAGGTTATTTAAACTCTGCGTTGAAGGTTTTTTCAGATATCTGAAAAAACCTTCAACGCAGAGTTTAAATAACCTCAAATATTATGGATTTCCCGTTGAGTTTGAATCTTTTCAATCATATTCAATAATAACAAATTATTTTAAAGCAATTTAATATTTTTGGGTCAAGTTACGTATGTGATTATAAAAAATTTGAATAATTTCCTCTCAATAATTTACATTTCATCTATACTATAATAAGAGCCGCGTCCGTCCGTGTGTCACAATTTTATTAGGAAACGCATATTAAAAGGAAAACAAATCATTTGTGGCATTATCATGACTACGGACTACAATAATATTGACACTAATTATTTGAAAATGGAAATTCAAATTTTGGCTTTCGTAAGATTTTTCTGTTTAATCAGAATATTGGTACCATTATACATACTTGAATTAGAATATAATTTAGATTCAGCAACCCATACTGTACTGGGGATAAGATTTATATCGTCGGATTTGTAATTGATAAGTCATTTTCAGTTGGTAAATGTCCACTGCTCGACTACTGCAGGTTATCTGTAATTGAGTGGTAATCCTAGATTAAAAGTCAAGAATTAATACAAATGTTTATTGATTCTTAAAGGTTATTGTTTTACCAGAAAGTGATTCTTTGAAACCAGTAGTTGGCTTTAAAATACAAAAAGTTCAGAGTTATCGAACGATATCCCATCTTCGAATTTGTGATCCTCCAAGAAAAATAGGAGCTTATTGTAGAACTAATAAATAATTATATTAATATCGAAACGAAACATTTACCGAAGCGAACACGGCAAGATACTAATGGGCAGTTGTGATACGAGGCTACTTATATAGACAAAGAATTGAATTTAAGAATCCTCTTTGTGTGTGGATACAGTCATTTAGATTTCAATTATTTCATTATTTGATGCGATATATTTGATATATATTTTTTAGTTTTGTCTTACATATACAATTTTTAAAATTACTTTTGAATAATTTGTTATTATTGAATAGTTTTGGTTTAGTATTAAAGTAGACAAACGATTGAAATTGAAATAATATAATAGTTTTCCTCCTTACCAGTATTCTATTTCATAATTTGATCGTATAATACGTTATTCTGTTACAGTACATGTTTTGTATCATTAGAGTGTGTTAATATCCATTTTACGAAAATTTGTCGACGAAACGTCTTGTCGGTGAAAAGTCCTGTCGACGAAACGTCTTATCGACGAAACATCTGTCGACGAAAGGTCTGTCGGCGAAACGTCTGTCGACGAAACGTCTGTCGACGAAACGTCTGTCGACGAAACGTCTGTCAACCATCTTAACGACGTATAATATCTTTGTAATTATAATGCATTAGCCTTGGTATCTATAGCCTGAAATTTCATGAAATTTCATTAAGGTGACTGACTCATCTACTCGTTAATAATTCTAAAGCCCGTATTACACTGTGGCGCTCGCTATGGCGGTCGCCACAGTTTTGTTATTTTTCTCTCTAACTCCGCCCCTTTTCTCTCTAATAGCGAAAAATGTCTTGGCGAGTGCCACTAAATTGTGATCGCTCACTGCGCGATAGAACCAACACCGCCACCGTTTTAGAGATGATGAAATCGACAATGAAGCCTGCTAAAGAGATTTGAAGTAGTGGAAAAAGTATTTTGTTTCATTTTAAAAGTTATTTAAGACTTTGTACGGCTACTGCGCGATACAAAAAAAAAGAATGAACGCTTCTGTGTAGTGTCCAGTGTTGCCATACAATCAATGGAATTAAACTTCTTAATATATAGGCATGGAATTGCTTCACACAACTATCAAACAGATAATTAACTGGATATATATTCGTGATGACATTGAATTTTATTGGTACGATTCATTTCATAGTAAATTTTTCAATTTTCCCTAAATTTCAATGCACGATCACCGCCATATCGACTCGTCTAGTGTAATAGCAATTTTGAGAATGGTGAGTGCCATATCTGTAGAGAGAGACAACACCGCTATGGCGAGTGCTACAGTGTAATACGGGCTTAAGGTGACTAGGTGTGATTAATTCGACTGGTGCTGTGATTAAGGATTTGGCTGCCGTGTTTACTGTTAAAAGTAACTACTTTTGTGAATATCCACGAAAGAGTAGTTTCTCATGATGCATCGCTTTGCAAAGAATTCATTCTCGGCCTTCTTTGATAAACTACAAACTGTCCTGAAATCTGCTTCAATGTATCTGATTTGGCTAGTATTTAGCAGTGATGCAAATACTGTTGGTGAAGCTGATGTCACACTTTTAGTTCCTTCCAAAAAGCTTGACAAACAATTTAGAGGATTAGTTGATGAGGTAAGCGCACAAAATAGGGTGTTGATTTCAAGTCATGATGCAAAGATCCCCTTTGGTGTGGATGTTCCTTAAGCCCGTATTACACTGTGGCGCTCGCTATGGCGGTCGCCACAGTTTTGTTATTTTTCTCTCTAACTCCGCCCCTTTTCTCTCTAATAGCGAAAAATGTCTTGGCGAGCGCCACGAAGTTGTGATCGCTCACTGCGCGATAGAACCAACACCGCCACCGTTTTAGAGGTGATGAAATTGTCACTGAAGCCTGCTAAAGAGATTTGAAGTAATGGAAAAAGTATTTTGTTTCATTTTAAAAGTTATTTAAGACTTTGTACGGCTACTGCGCGATACAAAGAAAGAATGAACGCTTCTGTGTAGTGTCCAGTGTTGCCATACAATCAATGGAATTAAACTTTTTAATATATACGCATGGAATTGTTTCACACAACTATCAAAAATATAATTAAATGAATATATATATTCGTGATGACATCGATTTTTATTGGTACGATTCATTTCATAGTAAATTTTTCAATTTTCCCTAAATTTCAATGCACGATCACCGCCATATCGGTTCGTCTAGTGCAATAGCAATTTTGAGAATGGTGAGCGCCATATCTGTAGAGAGAGACAACATTGCTATGGCGAGCGCCACAGTGTAATACGGGCTTAAAACCCATATTACACTGTGGCGGTCGCCACGGTTTTATTATTTTTCTCTCTAACTCCGCCCCTTTTCTCTCTAATAGAAACAATTCCATGGCGAGTGCCATGAATTTGTGATCGCTCACTGCGCGATAGAACGAACACCGCCACCGTATTAGAGGTGATGAAATTGTCACTGAAACCTGCTAAAGAGATTTGAAGCAGTGGAAAAAGTATTTTGTTTCATTTCATTTTCAAAAGTTATTTAAGACTTTGAATGGCTACTGTGTGATACAAAAAAAAAGAATGAACGCTTCTGTGTAGTGTCCAGTGTTGCCATATAGTCAATGAAATTCAACTTTTTAATATATAGACATGGAATTACTTCAGACAACTCTCAAAAAGATAATTAACTAAAAATATATTCGTGATGACATCGAATTTTAATGCTACGATTCATTTCATAGTAATTTTTTTCAATTTTCCCTAAGTTTCAATGCACGATCACCGGCATATCGACTCGTCTAGTGTAATAGCGATTTTGAGAATGGTGAGCGCCAAATCTGTAGAGAAAGACAACAGCGCCATGGTGAGCGCCACAGTGTATAATACGGGCTTAAAGCCCATATTACACTGTGGCGCTCGCCACGGTTTTGTTATTTTTCTCTCTAACTCCGCTCTTTTCTCTCTAATTGCAAACAATTCCATGGCGAGCGCCATGAAATTGTGAGACAACAGCGCCATGGCGAGCGCCACATTATAATACGGGCTTTCCAATGTCACTAAATGAAATGAAAACTTGAAATAATCAAAGTACTTTTATTATATGGATACAAGTACTGAGTAGCTATATAACAAACGTTTAAGTATTTCATTTCATTATCGAGATGCACACTTGGCTGAAAAACTTAACCATCTATGTATTCCTATCAACAGTTATTGTGTCAAAAGGCAGAGAGATAATGTTACTCATCTCATTGTCATTGTTAGCTGCCTTCTTTTTCTGGTCATAATCCTTGTTGGACGGCTGATGTTGTTGATGCGGTAATTGTGATGAATGTTATCAAATCCACCAGTTCTGCTTTGAATTAAATTGAATGTTGTCAGAAGGTCATATGACACCCATTCTATGGTCCCATAGTCCTCTTTAAAGCCGTGTTTACATTGTCAGTCACAACCTAGTGAATAGGCGTGGTGATCACTGAGGATTCGACAGTGTCACCACGAAAGTGTTCACAATGTACTGAAGTACGTCAGTGTAGTTAATAGTACTGTTTCTTTTCGCTATAGAAAAGAAAGAGAAGGTTGCTGCGGAACCTCGCACACCCTCCTCTTCCTATTACTAACAGCAAACTGATAATGAGTGAAAAAGTGCCACTGCCCCCACTCAAGGCTTAAAGCGTCGTTTACACCATAGTAAATAAATAGAAAAGTATACTAAGTTTCGAATTAATTGACGATGAACTTGATCCATTCTTCAGAAACGATGTAAACAAATGGCGTCGCATACAGTACTCTCATGTATTATAAGTATTATAAGGTGAATATTATAGGTGAATAGAGTGTAAAACGTGATAAAAACAATTTTATGTAAGTTAATTTCCATGAAAATGCACGTTTAACTGAATAGTAGAACATTTTTTATTTAAAAACAAAATGGAAAATACTTTGTATGACGTCACTCAGAGTATTTTTTGATGTTCCAATATTGTACTTGGTATACTTCTCTATTTATTTACTATGGTTTACACTATCAGTTTTGACTGTGGACGTGACTGTCAATCACACCTCTCCACCCCCACTCCACTCTTGTAGTTTCGGTGATTGACGTTCAGACTATAAACAGTTGCTGAACGACACACATTGGCTTTAGTCACCAAAGAAACCTCTATATTGTATATTTAATATTTTTTATGTTGTATATTTGTTTATATTTAAATTGCACTGCAGCAAATTCATTTAGTTATCACAATGTAACTTAATGAAATAGCTTAAGTAAATTGAAAATGATCTTGATTATCAATGTTCATCTTAAAATTCGATTACAATATCAATAATTAAAAACAATTCAATGCGTTAATATATTAATATATATTACCTGAGAAATTACTGTAAAATGTTTCTCGTTCATCATATTTTATTTAAATAAAAAAATCTATTCCACCTATCACTTTTAGCTAAGATCTCTTGCGATGAATTTTTCAATATTATTTATGTAAATTTGATACATATTGGTTCATCATATTTAAAATATGAAAAAAAAAATTAGAAAATTAATAAAATTATGAATACTATCGCAGACAACCTGTCGCGATAGCGATTGTTTTACTTCCCATTTTCTTTCTTTTCTCTATTTTTCTTATAACGTATCTATTTTCTTGCTTGTTTTTATTTAACTTCTAAATAGGAACTAGTTCGTTTAGTGTAGGAATTTATATCTCTCTTTGAGTGTTGTGGTGCCCTGAGCCTCACTGTCTCAGTACCTCATTAGTAGTCTCAGAGAGAGGTGCCCCTAAGTTCTCCATTCCCCTTTTTATATCATACCGCCAAGAAGTGAGTTAATATTATACAGTTTTTCCATATATCCTTTGAAGTAATTTTAGCATTTGTCAATCTTGTTAAGATATGTATATTTGTTTTTTCGATAGTTTGTATTACGTGTTAGTAATTTGGTGTTCCTTCGCAGGTCACTGCTTGTAACGTGCATTGAAATAAAGAGGATTTGTTTTGTATGGTCTACAATTACTAAACCTACTCTTTGCATAACGCGGACAGCCGCGATAGTGACTTTTAGCCCTTTGTCATATCGAAAAGGAAATCTTCGACTGAAATACTCGTAAAACTTCCAGTCACCGAAGCCAAAGTCGGAGTCAACCGACAACGTCCGAACACATTCTTGTTGCTAAGCACCAATGTGGGAGACAACTCACCACTTCCGAACCCATTCTTGTTGCTAAGAGCCAAAGTCGGAGTCAACCGACAACTTCCGAACACATTCTTGTTGCTGAGTGACAAGAGTCTCAACTTTCAAGGCCAAATCATTTCGTTTGGCAGTGATTTGTCAAAGCTGAGTTTATTTAATTATTAATAGTTTACTGACACTCAAATATTCAGTATATTCACTAATTAGTCATTTATATTACATTCATTCTCTATATACCTTATATATGTTTCTGTACTTATAGGTAATTATTTAGCTCACTTATTTAATATATTAATTTGATATCGTGCGCTTGTACGTACGCACTAACTCCATCTCCCTTGTAACTCAGTATTACTCCGCAACCTCAAGTGTATTTTATCGAAAGTTGAGTTTGTATCACATTCACATACTCATCTTATTTTGAAATAATTTTGCATTCAGTATTTAATTAGATAGATGCATTTTCTCATATTCATTTATATTATTAGTTTCTATAGTATTAAGTGTATTATATAATATATAAATCATGGAGAAGCGTGTAGTAAAAGTTAGTCTTGATAAATTAATGGAATTGTACGATGAGAATACAATCGCTCTCGACAATTTGCTATGTTTTCCTATTGACTCTCTAGAAGATAATGTAGATGATATACGTTGTTTTGTCAATGAAGTTAAAGATACCTGTAAAGAATATACTACTTTAGCTAATGAAAATATATCTGCATTACGTAGAAACGCTTCCACAGCTCAGGCTAATGAATTAACTAAATGTATGGTTCAGAAACGTTCTAAAGTTAAAGCAATGATTTGCTCAGTGAATGAAAAGTTAGGTATTAATGATAACATTTCTAATATCTATACTGAAAAATCTTTAACTATTTCGAATGGCGGACGTTCACGTTCAGTCATTAATAATTTTCCTGGCAATTATGCCACTAGTCTTGATTCAAAAGTAGGTAATAATATTCCTATCTCATCTTCTTTTGGTCCTTTCTCTAACGTTCTTCCTCGTGCAATTGCTACCGCACCTCCTCCTCTTACGATCTACGACGCAGATGTCTACGACTCGATCGCAAATCAGATGAAGTCCACCTTGAAAATTTTTGATCCCCTGTCAATCGTTGGTGATAATCCTGTGAGTGCAAACAGTCGAACGGGTTTGCCCTTGACAACTGGCCCTGTACCATTGTCAATGGAAAATCTTTCTGCTTCTCTGCCTCTATCCAGTGCACCAACACCTCTGAGTTTTGAACTCCCAGAAACTTCACAGATACATGTTCCTGTAACAGCTTGCTCCGTGCAACAGTCATCTGTAGTTGTTACTGCTCCTTTGTCTTATGCTAATGTTAGCTCTCATCAGCTTCATGTGAACAGCACAAATGTCACCCCCCCCCCCCCCCCATGTTATCCCAGTCTGCATTGCCTTTTCATCCCTTCGTTCCAAATGTGGATCAGCTTGCCCATGGACTTCACTCTAGTGGACGTGGACCAGCTATCAACCCAGTACCGTCAGGTGTCCACTTTGTGAATCCTCCACCATTGCATGTGACAGGTCAACCTGCTCCTGCAAACTCCGTGGCTCCTATCTACATCACTCAGGACGCTGCCAGTTTGCACATTGTGAAACAACAATTATTTCAGAAAGCTTCGAATCCATACGCTGGAAAGCCACACAGATTTCATTCTTGGCTAAATGCACTGAATAATAGACTGAATTGCATAGATCTATCCCCTTATGACAAGCTTCTAGTCCTAGAAGCAATCACGTCCCATGTCGCTCTAAAGATCGTTCGGAGGTCCCGATCCATCAAGAACTTTACAGAGAGTACTGACCGACCTTAGATCTGAGTGTGGCTCCAACGTAAGAATAGCCAACTCTCTAAACGAAAAAGTGGATGCCTTCCCACAAATCCGTTCTGTCTATCAATTAGACAAACTCAAAGAATTGCTTACTCTTTGTGAATACTTTGAGGCCAAAATGGACGGTGCTCAGAAATTGGGTATCTTCAACACGGCCTATGGTTCGCAGAGAATTTGGATGAAACTACCCGAAAATCTTCAGAATTCTTGAAGAGCTATATGTGATGATTACCGTTGCAATAATGGTGATCGTTACCCTCCTTTCACCCACTTCGTCCGATTTTTGAATAAGAAAAATCGAGAGTACTCAGATCCTTTGTTCCAAAAACCACAACCTCGGAAATATGGGAAAAGAGAAAACACATCTCTGAAAACCCACAATGAAACTGTTTCCAACTCATGCAGTGATGGAAACTCCCCTTACACTCATCGTCCTTTCTCCCAACGCACTTTCGAATCGCCAAATCAGCGCACCTTCAAAACTCCCAAACAACGCCCCTTCGAAACTCAACATCAACGCAATTCGAACATACCTAATTCCCGTAGAGTTGACGTTTGCCCTTTTCACGAAGATTCTAAACATTCTCTTGTACAGTGCAGGAAATTTGGAAATCTTCCATACAAGGAAAAGATCGAGATGCTTAGAAGTAAAGGTCTCTGCTTTGTTTGTACTGGACAACACCTCAGAAGTAATTGTACTTTGAAGGAAAAGTGTGTTCAGTGCCAAGGTAACCATATTTCTATTTTGCATCCTGATCAACAAAGAACTATTCCTAATAGTAATCATGACAAGTCAAACCTGTGCACTAAAATTTGCGAAAACTCAAGCCTTTCGAAGAATTGCACCAAGATTCTTCTCGTGGACCTAACTATGGACTCTTCATCCAAATCTCTCAGGTGTTACGCCATTTTGGATGAACAAAGTAGCACAACCTTTGCCGACCATAAAGTGGCAGAATTCTTCAATGTATCCGGTCCAACAACAGAACCTTATCTGGCTCCTCAACTAACACGGGAGGTATAATTCTGAACGGTGTCAAGATAAAGGGTGTGGGCGAACGGAAGAGATTGAATCTCCCTTCGATGTACACCAATCCACACATTCCAGATAGCAGGAAAGAATTTTCTGGCCGAGCCACGGTTCGAGCATATCCTCATATCGAGAAATTCGCCAAGAAATTCAATGATCCGAACGTCAACGCTGAGGTTCTTTTACTCGTTGGGCGAGACGCAGGGCAGTGTATGTACACTCGTTGCTACGGTAGCAGCCCGCCGTACGTTCATTATACAGCACTTGGCTGGGCATTGGTTGGTAACACATGTGTTACACCTAAATACTCCATTGATGACCCTTGCGTCATGAGAGTCGATGTTTCCGAACATTTTTCACACTCTCCTTGTTTCAATTATCAAAAGAAGTGGCATCTTCAAGATTTAGATATCTTTGCTACTAACAAAGACGACGAAAAGCTTGGTTTCTCAAAAGATGATCAGAAGTTCCTAGCGACGGTTAACTCTGACATCACTTCAAATGAAAGAGGTAATTTAGTACTTCCGTTACCTTTCAAGCAACATGAACCCATCCTGCCAGTCAACAGAGCTGAAGTTTTCTACCGAACAAGAAGTACTCTTACTCGTCTCACCAATGATTCAGGAAAGCTAAGCAATTGCATCAACGTCATGGAAAAGTACATAGCGATGGGTCAGGTAGAACCAGTACCAGCAAATGAACTGACACCGAAGAAACCAGGTCACGCGTGGTGGATTCCTGTGTTTCCGGTCACACACCCTAAGAAAGATAAGGTACGAATTGTTTTCGACAGCTCTGCCAGATATCACGGAACCTGTCTAAATGACCATCTTCTCCCTGGTCCAGACATAAACAATAGAGTGAAAGATGTGCTATTAGGTTTCAGAAATGGAAGCATAGGATTTTCCGCAGACGTGGAGTCAATGTTCCACAATTTCTTCCTAAAGCCTGAACAACGCGACTATGTTCGCTTCTACTGGTTCCGCGACAACGATGCCTCCAAAGATATAATCCAATATCGAGGTATGGTCCACATCTTTGGAAACTGCTCGAGCCCTGCAGTGGCAAGTCTAGGATTACGATACGCCGTAAAACATCCTACCGAAGATAAAACTAGCAGTCTCGTTTCGAAGTTCGTAACCGAACTGTTCTATGTTGACGAGGGGCTCGGCGCAACAGATACCCCTGAAGAAGCTGTTTCTATTCTTCATGATTCAAGGAAAGCTCTTCAGCGCCATAACATCAGGCTTCACAAAATTTGTTCTTCTTCAGAAGATGTAACAAATTCCTTTCCTGAATCAGAGAGAGCTACAGGCACCACTGTGCAGCTTGAAGAGAGCTCGAATCAGACAGCGTTAGGACTTATCTGGGAAACATCACGTGATTCCTTGATACTACGCAGTCAAGTACCGGACCGTCCGTTTACTCGCAGAGGCATCCTTGGTACCGTAAATTCAGTTTTCGATCCATTAGGCATCAGTGCTCCAATTTTGCTTGATGGTAAACACATCCAAAGATCACTTTTAACCGCTGTTGACGGTACAAGCCAAGACTCCAACTATTGGGATAAGGACCTTCCTTATCATCTCAATGAAGGCTGGGAATCTTGGAAACTATCTCTTCGTGGTCTATGTCGACTCGAGATTCCAAGAAGCTATCGACCAGCCAATTTTGGCAACGTAATATCTGTCCAACTTCATGGATTCTGCGATGCTTCAAATGATGGAACAGGTTACGTCATTTACCTCAAATCAACCAATTGCTCTGGATCCATCCACGTTGCTTTCGTTTCAGGATCATCGAAGATAGTTCCAAAGACAACTCCCACTATACCACGCCTAGAACTGTGTGCAGCTCTAGACCTTTCTGTAGCCATTGATGAGGCTGCACGAAAGCTCGATATAGGAAATGACGACGTCTTCATGTATTCTGACAGCATGATAGTGCTTGGATACCTAAGAAACACTGATAAGAGATTTCCCTTGTACATCACTCGTCGTACAAATCTTATCTTGTCTAACTCCTCAGTAGAACAGTGGAAATATGTGCAGACTTCAGAGAACCCTGCAGACATCGCGTCCAGAAGACAATCTATAAGGTCCTTACTTAATTCGTATTGGCTATCAGGACCAGCTCTCCTCATGAAAGAAGAATACGACCCCATAGAAGAAAACACCACATCTCTTCCCGAAGTCTTACCTGACGCAATCTGTTTGTTGTCTAAACCATTAGTTTCAGGAATATTCAACAATCTCCTTGAAAGATGCATAAGGTAGTGAGAGTTACAAAACGCGTTGTGAACCTTTGCCGTCGATGGTTGGACCGCTCTAGACAACGACTGGGCATGGCAATGACCCCTCGTGATCCGGTTACCCTACAAGAATCTCTGAACATCATTATCATGGATACTCAGCAGCAACATTTCCCTCAACTAGCTCTCCTTTCATCTGTAAAGAACAATTCATTCCAGAGTTTGTCACCCTTCCAAGATGAAAACGGTATCATCAGAGTAGGAGGAAGATTGTGTCTGTCTGATTTAGAGTATGAAAACAAATTTCCAATTCTCTCCCAAACAAGTCTCGCTTATCTTCTTTGCTGATTCGTCATCATCACGAATCTGTGAAGCATCAAGGCCGACATATAACTCTTAGTGCTATCCGCAGAGCAGGTTATTTTGTCCACAAAGCCTCCTCCTCAATCCGTAAGATAATCTCAAACTGTGTAGTTTGTAGAAAACTCAGGTAACCTCTAACCGAACAACGTATGAGCAATCTACCAAGAGATCGTCTTGAAGCCTCTCCTCCGTTTTCCAACTCAGGAATGGACGTCTTCGGTCCATATCTTGTGTCGGACGGAACAACTACAAGAAGATCAAAGGCAAACAAGAAGTGTTGGGCCCTCATACTGACATGCCTCAATTCTCGAGCAACCCACATCGAGCCTTTGCCTTCTTTGGATACTCCGAGCCTCAAGAACGCTCTTCGTCGTTTTATCTGTGTCCGAGGTTCTGTCAAGAAATTAAGAAGTGACCAAGGTAGCAATTTCATTGGTGTGCTCAACCAAGAGACGTCGATCAATGAAGAAGACATCAGAAAAGAACTTTCCAATCAAACCGTCGAATGGGAACTAACGCCACCCAAAGCTAGTCACTTTGGCGGAGTATGGGAGCGACAGATCCAATCTGTTAAAAACATACTCAATTCATGTTTGCATCAGCTTGGAACTCGCATACTAACTCGTGACGATCTTTATACGTTCTTTCAAGAATGTGTTTCAATCTTGAACAACACACCTCTCTGGGAACATTCCGCTGATCCTAATGATCCTCGACCATTGACACCAGCGATGCTTCTCAATCTTCGCACTGATCAACCAATTTCTTCCGAAGATTTTCAGACTCGTGATCTACTTGCGTACGAAAAGAGACGTTGGCGCCGAATTCAGTATTTGGCGGATCAGTTCTGGAGCAGATGGCGTAACGACTACTTGCAAACCTTACATAAAAGAAGAAAGTGGTTTGATCCTACGAGAAACTTGCAAGTTGGAGACGTGGTTCTTCTGAAGGACTCTTCTCTGAAGCGCTACAGATGGCCAATGGCAAGAGTGATCGGAACTAAAACGAGTTCAGATGGCTTAGTAAGATCGGTCGAGCTCGTCACGTCCGGTCAAAGCCCTTCGTCGAAGCGACATCTTCATCGACCAGTGACGGAACTATCCCTCCTTGTTCCAGTCGCAGACCATGTCTAACTAGAGAGTTAGGGTGGGATGTGTCGCGGTAGCGATTGTTTTACTTCCCATTTTCTTTCTTTTCTCTATTTTTCTTATAACGTATCTATTTTCTTGCTTGTTTTTATTTAACTTCTAAATAGGAACTAGTTCGTTTAGTGTAGGAATTTATATCTCTCTTTGAGTGTTGTGGTGCCCTGAGCCTCACTGTCTCAGTACCTCATTAGTAGTCTCAGAGAGAGGTGCCCCTAAGTTCTCCATTCCCCTTTTCATATCATACCGCCAAGAAGTGAGTTAATATTATACAGTTTTTCCATATATCATCAATATATCCTTTGAAGTAATTTTAGCATTTGTCAATCTTGTAAAGATATGTATATTTGTTTTTTCGATAGTTTGTATTACGTGTTAGTAATTTGGTGTTCCTTCGCAGGTCACTGCTTGTAACGTGCATTGAAATAAAGAGGATTTGTTTTGTATGGTCTACAATTACTAAACCTACTCTTTGCATAACGCGGACAGCCGCGATACAACCTTTCATCATCGCACACCGTGTGTGACCTCCATCATCCATGTGTGTGACTGACAATCACTCAACTTGTCAACCTATGACTAGCATTGACAGATTTCAGAGCGTGGACGTGATGAAGAGAGCAACTTTTTTGGTGGGGAGGGAGGGAATATGTGATTGACACTCACCTCCACAGTCAAAACTGATAGTGTAAACACCGCTTAATAGACATACAGAAGGTTAGCTGAACAGAATTTTGTACGACAACTGCGACAAATCAAATTCGTTCCTATTTCGCGGAATCGCGGATTTTGAAAAAATATGCAGAGTTGTTTGGAAGCTTAGAAATCGTACCTCGTAGCGAACGTACTCGTAGCGTGCTTGCATGTTACATGTCCTTTGAACAAATTGAATCGAATCACTATCACTACTAGACTACTGTGAATAATTTTTCTCATGATTCGATATATCATCTACCTAGCTATTAGCCTACCGGCGCACTATCAATTTAGATACCTATTTATTGTAATTTGCAGGTAGGTAGGTATCTTATATTGTCCAAAATAGTTTGATATACCTAGTCTTAATTGTTTAAAAAATGAACAAAAGACTCGTATATTGAAAATACATCAACTAGAAGTAGGTACCTAGGTAATTATTCACTCGGTTGGTACCCAAGAAGGTTCTATTTTAACGAGTCATTTAATGCACTTATTATCATTTCATATCTTGATAAAATGTTTCATTTACGGTTTTAAGAGCGCTAGATATCTAAAAATATAAAAAGAATCTAGAAATCGCTGTGTAAATACCTCAACTGCCCATATTTCGGGGTTAATTACGGGACTTGGACACCTATTTCAGCGTCTGCCAGACCTACCGATCAGCTGTTCCTGTTCAGTCAACCTTTAGTAAAGTATATTATCCTTGCCCCCACTGGCCCCATTATAAGGTTAACCAGACGAGCAAACACCAAACTGTACGACAATGCTCCGCAGATTAGACATTTTAGCAACCTCAAAATCCTATTCCTGGCACCCAAGTTTCTGTAGAATCCACGAATGTTAACCTTTTACTCTATTTTAAACTTAATAAAATAGCCTAAATAGGTATTTAGCTATCTAATTCCTAATAAACATTAAAAGGTACGCCAACTAAATAAACTTACGACCTAGGTAGTAGTAGTATACTAACTAGGTAGGTTGATTGGTTTTAACATTAGTATTGAATTAATTGGAGTAATACTAATTAGTAATGATAAATATTGAATAGCTGATACCATAGGTAACAACTAAACTGCGTTTATCGCTTTATTGCAGATCACTATTTTTTGAATAATTTCAATAATATTGATCGCACAGTAGTGAAACTTTGGTCACTGGAAGATTGCTTCTATGTTAGTATCTTGCTGAAATATTTTTTCAATCCATGAGAAAATTGGAAAGTTATGAACGTTTATGTATTTTGAAGTCATTTTAACTGTTCATCGCTTTATTGCAGCTCTGTGAAAAAGCCAAAAAATGGGCGATTAACTTCTACCGAGAGGGTAAAATTGTAGCAGGTCCTGCAGAAGAGAGGACTCTTCTATATTTAGCTTTATAACTTGGAAGGGATAAGAGAACAATAGTTTATTTTGTGGAAAATTCCGACACAAACCCAAGGAGAGATGAGGGTAAGAGAAAAAGAATTTCCCCTCGAAATATGTGAAAAATACGCAGGCAGGTCATAAGGCAGCTAAATGATACTAGTGCCTCCATTTTTGACAAGGCTGTCATTGGTCTTACGTCAAAACAGTCCTGATGTAATGTCTCAAATGAAACGGTCGGAAATGCTCAATGGGGCTTAAGACCAGAGAACAGGGCAATCAAGTCATGTGAGTCTCTCACTTGATGCCCAGAGATGTGGAGAAAGAAGTTGTAACCCTTCAAGCATGAGTTTGTTCGAAGTAATACAAGAAAATCATCTTTTGCCAACGAGATAATTGCAAACTATTAGGACAAGGGAACAAGTACTCAACAAAAGAGGCAATGTAGGATTGGATTGTTAGGTTTACACCCTCTGGTACTCGGAGAGGGTCAATTAACGTTTCAACAATGATGCCCGCTTAAAACATAAAGCCACAGCCTCCTTGTTGACGACGAAACCAGTGTGGATAAACAGCTCAGTAGGATTCAAACTTTAACCCATCCATCCAGACAATCAAGTGTGGCTCTTTCCTCATCTGTTAAAAGAACAAGTAGGAAGTTTGTTTTCATGTAATTCTGTGTACATCGAATGCCTTTTTCCTTATGGGTCTTGTCCATAG
>CANNZV010001971.1:44445-164228 GCA_947561585.1 Caprella mutica
GACTGAAAACTCTGAGCTGACTTCCCTCTTCAGGGAGCGTTTTGGTGCAGCGTCGGACGCACTGCTGACGCAGACTCTCTCTAGGATGAACTTGGCACAACACAAAGGTGTGAAAAACAGAGTGAATGTCACAACAATTGACCATTAAAGTGAAGTGAGCGCCGTTCCAATTCAGCTTATCAGCGAAATATTCCTGTGATATTCGTACGGGAATAAAAATGAGGCTTCATCATCTGATTCATCTCCAATAGTTTTTGGAAATGTGAACTAGGTACGGTGAATCTACCTTTGTAACTCATAAAGTATACCTAGTATGGTAACATATACCTAGTAACTAGGTACGGTGAACCTACTTTTGTAACTCAAAAAATATACCTAGTAACTAGGGATATTTTATGAGTTAGTAGAGTTACAAAGGTAGATTTACCGTGACTTATTCACATCTCCAGAAACTATTGGTAGGTTCCCATAATTATTTAGGTTTCTGAATCCTATCCTAAGAGAGAAAGGGTATAAAATAAATAAAATTACTTCAATAATAAGATTAAGTTATACTCCCTAAACTAAGAGAACTTGATGATATTTGGTAACCATTCTTTTAAATTTATTGCGTAAAAAGATGTTGTGCCGATTACTTATTTTACGGATTTGTTTCTAATTAAATTGTTCAAAACTTTTTTACTGAAATATACATTTCAATGAACTGTGAAGCAATGAATGCGTTTAGAACTTTAAATATTAAATACGTATCGAAGTATCGACTTGAAATTTTCCAAGAGTAAGTAAATAGACAGCTGTGATGGATGTACTACCACCTAATTATCTCCCTGTACGAATAACATAGGAATAATTCGCTGATATTCTATGAAGGAACCGAACTCGCTTCACTTTCGAGGTCTATTGAACCTAAATCTATTGTTGTTAAGGTATTCATTTTAATGAATTATCAGAGGATATTTGAATGTATTATGAAAGGCTTCACTACAGACTGATTTAAAGGCTAGAGCTGTGTCCGTACTACCATACCTAGTCTAAGGTTTAACTAGTTTAAAGTCTATTTATAGGTTTAACTAGTCTAAAGACTAGGTACCTAATCTAGTCTAAATTGAACCAAGTCTAAAGTGCCAATGTTGATTGCAGCTGAGAAGCCCCTCTCCTCAAAGAGTTTGGGCAAATCACTGCGAGTCACTGTGGTGGAGACTCACTGTGGACTCAGTGAGCCAATGCAGTGCAGGACTGACTCCAACTCTCGCACTCACATCGGCCACGTGACAATAGCACCAAAGACTAGTTGGCAACACCTCGACAATCTCATTTACTCCGTCGTTAAGGTAACTAAACTTTGCTCATACTTCTGGTGAGGTGTGGCAACTCTTTGCTGATATATCTGGTGAGGTGTGGCAACTGACGCAAGTCATTGCTGATATATCTGGTGAGGTGTGGCAACTGACGCAAGTCATTGCTGATATATCTGGTGAGGTGTGGCAACTGACGCAAGTTATTGCTGATATATCTGGTGAGGTGTGGCGATTCATCGCTGATATATATGGTGAGGTGTGGCAACTCATTGCTGATATATCTGGCGAGGTGTGGCAACTCATTGCTGATATATCTGGCGAAGTGTGGCAACTCATTGCTGATATATCTGGCGAGATGTGGCAACTGTTTCTAAAGTAGTACTATTTCTTTGCAGGACTTTAACAGTCAGGTTAATCCCAGTGGCGAGTACTCTCCCCCACTCCCCCCACTAATCCCTAGCGACTCCTCCAGTAACCACATCTACTCCAAACTCAAAGACATTGCAGACTCTAGCAGTGAGAGCTCTCGCTCCTCCCTCAAAAGCTCCTCCCCCTTCAGTAGCTTGCTGTTCTGCTATCGTCTGGCGGAGGTGGTGAGGAGTCCCAGTCTGGGGGTTCCTGAACTTCTCCCTTATGGCTACTGTGTGGGGGAGGTGGAAGAGGTGGCACTCTGGCTCAGAGGGGGACAACAGCGCCCCGAGGGAGAAAATCTCAGCGAGAAGGAGTCCCAGGCCCTTAGTTTCGCCACCAATCTGCCTACTGGTGAGTTGAGTCTTCTTTTAATGTGCTTTCTTGTATAATCTTCAACGCGATTATGTTATTATTTCTTATAAGTGTCATATAGGGACAAAAATGTAATTGAATCTTGTTTCAATTCGTATCCAGGAACCTGAAGTTATCACTTATCATGTATATCAATTGATAAATAATAAGTTGTATATTTTTCTTATATGATCGAAAATGTAGAACCGTACGATAACTCTGAAGTTACCCCTCTCCCTTTCTAGAGGTGCTCACTCGCCTCACTAGTGAGTTACTCTCATCCCGCCGTCTGGTAGTGTGTGGTCCCCCCAACTCAGGCAAGACTTCCCTCTGTAAAGCCATTGCAAAGCATTATGTCTCCACCAGTCACTCCCCCACCCTCCATGTGGATGAGACCATTAAACACTTCACCGCCACCAGAAGCAACTCCTTTGAACTGTCTCAGTTGCTGTCATATCCCAGGGGGGTGAGTGCCCCCTCTGTCATCATAGTGGATGATGCCCATTGCTCCACAGGCCTCACAGACACTCTTCTCAACAGTCTTAGGAGTTACAACAATGTTCACACTGCTATCATTGTCTGTGGCAGCAAACCTAGCGCTTATTTCTCTCAGTTGTCACACCATTTGAACTTCAGGTGATCTATGAATGATATTTGTTGTAATAATGCAGAAGCTCGTCGGTGTCAATAATGTCTTATATATTTTATTTGAGTCTAACAAAAAGTCTTTAATTTCAGGTGCGAGGAACTGTCTCCTTCTTCGGAGCCGCTGAAAGGTTTGCTAGGGCGAATATTGCGTAAGAATTTACTCTGTAATGAGGTGAGCCAGAGAAAAAGCATTCCAGAGGCGCGTCTCATCGTAGACTGGCTGCAGCGCCTTCTGTTTCACCTCAATGAACACCTCAGTAGAGTCACCGAGCCTCCCAACAGAGTTAATGAACAGCCCACCTCTTACTTCAGTCCCACAGAGTTCATAGACTGCCCAATAGGTGACTTGGCGGAGTCGCAGAGGTGGTTCCTTACCACTTGGAATGAGAAGATCATTCCTGTGCTCAGGTCCTTCAGTCGCTCTTCACACCAGCGGTACCAATCCTTCTCTCTCCCAGAACAATCTGAAGATCCTTCAGAGTGGGTCATTGCTACCTACCCTTGGCCATCTTTGCCCGATTGTGGCCCTCAGCACTTAGCAAGGTGTGTTGTCAAACAGTACTAGAGGTTGTACCATTGACTACTCATAAGCAATGAACATTTTTACGAAGATAATACTCATGTCTTCCATTATTTTTCAGATTGTTTCCGGAAAAGAAGATAATGATGACATCGTACGCTTCTCTCTCTAGAGTCGTAAGTGTTGTCTCTTACTGTTATCATCTTTTAATCAATAGTTTGGGGTGTCTTTTTTTCTAACTCTTCATGTTCTTCTCCAGGGCTCCCGAGGTACAGAAAGTATCTACGCCGTTCCATCTATAGACAGGAATGCAGGTTACAGGACCATATCTTCCAGTACAGTCAGGAACCACAGAAAGTACATTGACAATGGCTACAGCAGAGCTACTGACGGAGGTGGTATCACCGTGCCCTCTAGTATGGCCCTTATTGCCCCTTACAAAGCACCAAACACGTTTGCCAAACCACCGAACACCTTCACCAAGTCACTTCTCACCAATGGAGACTCTGGCAGACCTTTGAATAGTTTCCCCTCCAGAAATGGAGTCTACGAATCTAACGGTGGTGACTCTAAAAACTTCAAAAGAATGAGCAGGTCCTCTGACGATATGATTGATAACACAGAGTGCTCCAGCAGTTCTGGCTCCGTGTCCTCTGATCCGATATACTCGACCATTAGAAGAGAAGACAAAGTTAATGGGACTAGCTCCAAGTTTCAGGGAGCTTTCGATAGAATAGCTGCTGACCAAAGAAGGTACATGAACGTTACGAATGATGGCATTACCGATGCTATTATTTACGCAGGTAAGTATAGGAGTGAAAAGGCCAAAGACATTTCCTATGAACTAACCTCTACTTTCAAACCTGTCGAGACTTCCATGTAACTCAAGGGGTTATTATGTGGCAAATATGACTAAACTATAAACAATTCCAACTCAGTGAATATATTTCTACAGTCATGAACAGACCATTTAAGAAAAAGGATAAATTGAAATATGATAAGTTGCGTGTAGCAATTGGCTTATTTTTTGTTAATATGTGTTCATGGCCATTATTTGCAATGTAAAGACTCTTTTACAGCATATAGCAATGGCTTCTCACTAGTCATGACCTCTCGTGTTTATTTATTCTGTACATAGTATTTTAAGAGTTCTTTTTACTCCAATGCCAAATGTTAGTTCTTTTTGTTTCAAGACATTTTGTACCTTCAGCTCACAAATTCCCGTTAATTTTAACTAATAACTTCTTGTTGTCCATATTTTAATTTTAGAATTTTATATTTAGTATATTTGACTTTAAATTAACATTAGTTTTATTTGCCTCTTAGCTTTGGGATTTCTCTTCAACACCTCAAAGTGAGAATAGGAAGCCAAATTACATTGAGATAAATATTAGTTACACAGAATAACATTTAGAAAGTGTGATAGGGAATCTAGCCAATAATGAGGTGTGCAGTACAACTAACTTGTGAATACAACAAAGTACATTAAGGCTATCTTTGACCTAAATTAGCAAAAAGCGTGAAAACGAGTTTTTTTATAAAGTTCACAATCCTTTAGTAATACAAAGGGAATAAATAAATTTTAATCCTCATATCTCAAAAAGTATTGTTTTCTACCAAAAACTGTTATGATTAGGGCTGGGACAATATGCTTTAAGCATAAAATAATATTCTTGAGCATATTTATCGTTAGAGCATATTTTTTATGCTCATAAAATAAAGCATATTCTTTTTCCAAAGAGAATATGCTCATAAAATAAGGCATCTTCTTTTTCCAAAGAGAATATGTTTTTATCCACAGAAAGGTGGTAGATAAATAAAGGTTATACGAAATTTTCAATTACAAATGTATGGATAATATTTTAATGAAAACCTGGATCAAATGTGTATTTTTAGAAGAATTCTTGTATTACTACATTATTGGAACATATAAAGTCACTTCTAGTTAATGGTGTGAAGAGTTGTCATTCACATCTCGCAAACCACATTGACACCATACCTGAAACTGAGAAAGTTCAACTTCGAGCAAGATTGCTCTCTGACTTTACAGATTTGGAAGAGGTTGATGGAGATATGAAATGCAAACTTTGTAGCTTAAAAGTAAGAATAGTGTACAAACGACTATTATCACAAGAAATATTCTAAAATAATTTAAAATCTTGCTTGTAATCAAACATTGCTAATCGATAAATTATGTAGATTATATCAGACTATAAAAATGGTAGACTGCTCTCATAAATTAATCGGTGAGATCACAATGCATTTTAGTTAGTATTTATCGGGTGTAGGTCATAAGCCCCCCCGGTCAAGAGCCCCCTCGGTCATAAGCCCCCCCCCGGTCTCACGAGACCCCCTGTTTTTAAATCCTTGTTTACCTATATTATTTAATCCTTATTGACACTTTTGTAGTTCATTACTGATTAGACATAGACCCCCCCTGCCAGGTCATTGTGCAGTACAACAAACTAGCGGATACAACAAACTACATTAGCAACTCTCAGTTATTTCTATCTAAGAAGTTTTTCATTTGTTTAACTAGGTAAATAAGGATTTAAAAAACAGGGAGGGGGGCTCGTGACCGGGGGGGCTTATGACCTAGAGGGGCTCGTGACCAGGGGGGGCTCATGACCGGGGGGACTCTTGACCGTACCCCGTATTTTGCATACTCTATTCACAAATATTCACATTTTAAATTTTTCTTAAAGGTCCCCTCCAAGCAATATTTTTTATTGTTTAAATCAACGAGGTTAATGTTTCTTATCATTTTACTGCAAACCCCATCAAATTTGATAGCATATTTTTAATTTTATAAGATTTTAAAGATTTTTATAATCCAAACTATACAAAACCTACTTTACTTCCGACTTTCTAATTTTCAGTATGAAGAAGAAGAATGTACACCATTTGTTTTGATTGTCAACTAGGTATTAGGTTTAATAAATCTATTTATTAATCGTTTAAAGGTTTAAATTTGGATAAACTTATTATAGAAACGTTTAAATACTTTTAGAAACAATTAATATCTTGAAAGAAGGCCATAAACGCCTTGTTTGTTTAAAAATCTATATTTGAAATCAAAACAAAGAGTGTACAATCTTTTTTCTCAGCGTCAGGTTGGAGATTTGCTCAATTGTTGCTCACAGAGTATTAAAAAACTTTAAACGCAAATAATAAAATATATACTGAACCGATTTGTATGCGGTTTGAGGAATAATGATCGTAGACCTTAGTTCTATAATATTATGTAATAAACTCATTTTTTCCCCGGAGCCTGGAGAGTACCTTTAAATGATCTCCTCTATAGTTTATATAGGAGAATCCTTTTTCATACCAAAACTATATGCACCTGGCTCTTGACAATAATTATATAGATGTACTTTTTTTTAGGTTTCTGATGAGAAGAAATCGTCAATCTTGCAACATATGAAATCCAAAAAACACACTATATAAATAAAAAAAACTAAAGTTTAACAATATTCATTTCCCTGGTTGATATGATTAAATAGAAAAGAGAAAATTAGGAATACTATTGAGCATAAAAAGCATATTTTAGAGCATAAAAAGCATATTTTAGAGCATAAAAACAAATTTTAGAGCATAAAAAGCATATTTTAGAGCATAAAAACAAATTTTAGAGCATAAAAAGCATATTTAAGAGCATAAAAAGCATATTTAAGAGCATAAAAAGCATATTTTAAAGCATATAAAGCATATATTAGAGCATAAAAAGCATATTTTAAAGCATAAAAAGCATATTTTAGACTCAGTTTAGATCATAAAAAGCATATTTTAGAGAGCAAATAAAGCATAAATAGCATATCTCTAAAAGCATATTGTCCCAGCCCTAGTTATGATTGTTACACTTACATCACGATGACACAAATTGCAAATTAACATTTCAACAAATATTCCAAACTGCACAGTCATTTACTGACCAGTCTTAGGTGAATTTAAGTACACACTCTAAATAGTTACAGCACTCTATTCTAAATAAGGCAGAATTTACACTCCTTTGGCTAGTTATAGGAAAAGTAGTTTAATTATAGCTAAATATCGAAATATTGATTCAACAATACGACGAATCTTAGTAATAAAATAGTATAACATAGTTATTTTGTGTAAGTAGGTATTTGGCAGAGGTTCATAAATTCTACGAAACGCACCTGCATAACCTCTGGGGCGCACAGTTTGAGAATCACTGGCCTAGGACCTAAGTTATCATTTTAAGGGAAACGGAGTTTTCCCCGCCTAAATTTAATTTAAATTTTAATCTCTGCATGACAATTTAATATTTAGATTATATAATTAATTTTTGAAAAAAATCGATTTTACCAATAAATGTATTGCCGTGAAATTGTAAATCAAAGTCTGCCGTCGCAACTAACCAATTTTTTTTAACTATTGTTGCATGGAAATTTGTTATTCACCAACTCTTTGAACCGAACCGTTTCGTAGTTACTGTTTTGATAATTGTTTTAATTGAAGATTTTTAGAGAAAATGTATGACTTTAAATATAAATCTTCCTCAAATCTGACTACTTGAAAAGTCTTGATTAAAGGATATCTACACTCTAACTTATGTATTTTCATAATGATGGTTAATCCATTGTAAGTTCTTTAAGTTTAAGGTATAAATATTAAATATACAAAATAGAAAAAATAACTATAAAAATAGGCCAATATTAAGTGTAATAAATAAATATTATAGGGTTATATATTCTGTAATATATTAATTGTCAAATTAATAAACTACAATTAAATTAATTAGTGTTCTGCAAAAGTATATGTTCGAACGAGAAGTAAATAGATCATAATTTTTTATAATAGCTGGCAAAGAAAATAATAAATTCGCGATATGTATAACTATAGAGCTGGAATTAAATGTAGCTGCATAGACTAAATTGCGACATTTGGCAATCCCCTATATGCAAATGTACAAAGGTACAGTCTTATAATAAAAACGACCAATATCGACACATACGGAAATCAAAGCTAAAAATAAGACTGTATTATTGTGTAAGTCTGATAATAAAATGTGTCTTCTGTTGTTAAATGGTTTGTTTTATCGAAATTATAATTTGATAGCCCAAAATACTATCATTTTATTCGACGGAGAAAAGTCCGGCGGGGAACAGTACTGGTGGGGAAAAGTGCTAGTGCTATCATTTTAACATTCTTGTGCTAATATTTAGTTTATTTTCATGACATAACTCTAATTCAGATTTAAAATTATGATCGCACATTCGAAAAGCTTTTTATTTCATGAGAAATGATGACACACTATCCTAGTAATGTATTATTTTTTCATATATAAGTACGTGTTTATGCATTAAATCTTGTTAAGTATATGGACAAATATGAAATATGGGCATCATCTATGCACCTATTGATTTTTGTAAGGTTTTAATTTTTTTTTTGGTTATTATACATAGTATGGGTATGGTATGGTAACTATAGTACACGACGCAAAAATTTGACGTCACATTTTTTGTTTGTGACTCAGCGCCTCATAATACCTAATATTTGCATGTTAATACATATCGAGAAGTTTAAAGTCAATTTATAAGGACTTCATGGGATAAATAGTAAAAATAGGAATTGAATCTAAAATTTAAATATATGGATATGATTCAGGTTTGTTCATATTGTTCTCTTCTTTTACTTATCTATACGAAATAGGGTCGTAATAATATGCTACCTAGGAGCCTGAACCAGTGCTTGTTAGCTGTTAAACTGTAGTTCCTATGAATAACAATTAAGAAATATAATGATGGAAATACAATTAAATCAATGCCTAGTTAGTTATACTAAGTTTCAATGTGTGGTCAGAGTCGCCAGTCCACTGGAGACTTTCCAAGAATAAATGTAATTAAAATATCTAAATAATAAAAAAATATCTGTGGATATACTCCTATTATTAATACAATTATAGGCAAAAATTGAACCATAACGATTAAAAATGAACTAGTTATTAACCATAGAGCATATTATTCACGTACTTCCCTAGCAATCAAGGCAATTTATGATTTTCTGGTCACGCTGGTTTCGATCAGCTGATTACCATACCCTATATGTTGCTGTATCCTTATAAATGTAAATACCTAATTTCGTAAATTGGTTTTAAAAAAAAGTCTCGTGGCGACACTATTAGGCGATGCTACTTGTAGCATCTAGGTTTGGTTGTGTTAAATTAAACTTTGTGTTATCATTATTAGTACTCCAATACTTAATACTAATTGAAGTGAAGTGTTCTCTTGAAGGGATGTGTTGTAACTAATGGTGCTGTTAAACTCTTTACATATCATGATCATTACTGTCATCTACTTAATGATTATATTTAAATGTCTAGACATTCTTGTAATTTGTAGAATTAATGTCATATAACTTATCACAGTTGAACAAAAAAATATATCTGTGAAGGTAGGGTACCTTCACTGTCAGACTCTATTAGATTAAATCTAAAAACTGTCCTCAGGGGCTCTATCCTGAAACTATCTGTGGTGAATTTAAGAGGGGGGGCTGGCGTTACTTGGACCCTGAACTGTTTTAATTTTTATTTGCGTTGTCTTTTCATGTTTACTGTGTTTACTATTTTTTCAACGCTTCTTGCAGTTTTGGCGGATAGATGGGTATGCCTTTGAACTACGAAGATTTAGATTTTGTTAGGTATGCTCTTAGTCGTAGGCTTCATATACTATCGCCTCTTCTTTTTGCTCCCCTATCAGCGTCCCTTCTCATATTTCTTGGTAAGTGACTGCATTCACGGACGGAGTAACTTTTCATCCTATTCTGCTTCCAGGAGCATAGTCACCGATGGTGGTAGGCTACTTTGTTCATCTAGTCACTCTCCTTTCTGACTGCTTCTTCCAGTCTTTTGTATTTTAATTTATTTTTGAAGTTAGCAATATGATCATGAAATTGTCGAAGCAGACGTTACACCCCTAATAAATTAAATTAAATATAAAATAAGGAAGTGATGGTAACCATCTTATCATCTTAGATTTAATTCGGTATTTAGATCTACTTGTAGCTAACTAATGGTTTTGAATTATTAAAATTTGTCTTTTCTTTGTTTAGAAAGTTGGAGAGTAAAGCAATCTTCGCTCGAATAACCTAAATTACATATTACAATGTACAGAACGATATTGAAATGGTTTAGTTATTAATATGAACCTTCGTTCTAATGAAGACCGAGAGTAGTAAAAATGTGGATAGTGGAGACCATTAAGTGAAATAGATTTTTTTTGTTTATGTTCACATTCGAATAACTGTCAGTTAGTGTGAATAAAATGCCTGAATAATTAGGTTATTGATCTTTACGAATAATTAAAGATTAATATTTAGAGTTAAAGTCTATTCTTAGAGCTAAAATTATGCTAAATTATGCTTAAAGAACTTGCTTTATGTGTGGAATTTCAAGTCAGTTTATTTAATTGTTGCTCCATCTATTTTTCAGGTATTAATTATTATTCTAATGGAATAAGATCTAAAAATTCATGACTTTTGAAATCAGATAATGACTTGATCTACTTGCAACTTTTACCTACTCTAATTCAAATAAGATTTTACTTTTTAAACCAACGATTGTACTATTAGATTTAAATTTAACATGTCTTCTAACTCCTCAACTAATTTTTGGACTAAATCTCTTGACACAAGGAATTCTCGCCGGAGAAACTCGCATTCTAACAAGTGCTCTGACGAGAAGCAGTCAACAGATCAGCCCAAATGTGCTAATATTTCTCATGCTAGAGTTGTCCAAGCTACTGATACAGACAGTGAAGACTCCGGTACTGTTTGTGGGTGGAACGACAGCCTTAGGAGTAAACGCCAAGAAAATGGAAAACTATTTAACGTCGAGAGCTCTGACAATCATTTGGAAAGACGCTTCAGTCATCTCTTCAGAACGGATTTACCTGAGCCACTTCATGTTCACAGTAGAAAATTAACATCTTTCGGTGAGTCTTCATTTAGGTGTCATTTTCTTTCCCGGTTTAGTGTAATAAATTGCTAATGTGTTAGAGTGTTGTCTTGTTATATTTCAAGATAGAACTAAAGAAATGTAAAATTTTCAAGCCTCCACATTATAATTCCGCAAAATGTTGTGAAATTTTAATATTTAAAAGACTTTCTAACTTAATTTCGGATCTTTTCTGTTTAGGGGCACGTAACCAAATTTAATTTTCATCCTGTTTTGGTGATATTTTCTATTTATTACTTCAATACTGCTATGTGTATAGGAGGGAGTGCCCCCTCCACCGCGAAAACTTATTTGTTACTCTCCCACACTTTCATTTTATCTACTTGGTGAACTTTAGATTAAATATTTATGAAAAATTTCAGCTGAAGAAAGAAAACGACGAAAATCATCAACCAAAAATCATCCTAATTGTTCAAAACTGCCGCCAAAATGTGATTCAAATGTTAGAAAATTCAGAAACGGAACTTCTAAAAGACACAGCTTGGATGATTTGACGAAAGTGAGTAAATCCTCTCAGACTGAATGTGATAATTGGTTGGCGAGAACGGCACCAGCTGAAATGGAAAGTTATTATCCAAAATTCTACGATCAAAGTATTGAAGGAGCTCACTGCTGCAGATATTTTTCAAAATCTATGCCATATCTTGATAATTTTGGTTCATCCATTCAAATTCCAACGAGTAACTGCGACTGCTATTCGTCAAGATCATCAATGTCCTGGACAGATTCATCATTTAAGACTTCAGATTACGAAGGAAGTTTTGAAGATTCCACGGAATCCCTATCGACGGTAGATTATGATTACGGGAAAAAACAGAGCGCCAAATCTCAATTTAGTCCTGAATGCCATGCTTGGGTGAGTCATGATAGAGATTTGTATGATCGTCAAATAAGAAGTGTAACTACTGATTTTGGTAGAAGTAAAAGTGACACTGCTTTGGACCGTTTATTCTCTGAAATTCCTGAAAATAGTTTGAAATATATGACTACCTTCAATTCGATGCAAAATAGCAGAAAGAGTTGCCAAAATACAACAATTTGTCAAATAAACAATCCAAATATGCTCTGCAAAAACAAATCTGCCGCCAAGAACCATCGCACTAGTGAATGTTCTAATAAACTTTCAAGAAACCGTAAATGTGAACACAGGAACTGTTGCTTCAAGAAGATCAGAAAGCAATCGTCACAGTCATTGGAGTGCATTCCAAATAAAAGTTCCCTCAAATCGAAAGAAGAAATCGGACCAGAATTTTATGATCGTAAATACAATACCTTAAGATGCTCCACCAAGAATCGTTCAAAACTTGAGAAATCTCCAAACATACTGGCTGCTAAAGGGAAGGTAAAAGATTTAATAGAAAGATTCTCGTCGTTGGAAACTCTGCAGAATAAAACTGACTCTCCTCTTATCAAAATTCTAAGAACAAAACTTGATTTTTCCAAGACTGATGAAACTACTTCTCATGCTACCTGCCTTCCGTCAAATAAATTTTTCAAAAATGAAGGCGTCGTAAAAGAACCTCGCTTTGGTAGAAGAGTTGTACTATCGGGTCATGAAAAAGAATCTTCTGGTGATTGCTCAGAGCCTACCTGCGAAGAACACAGCAGTTCGGATGAATTCGATAGCCCTTTTACCAGAATGATTAAAAGAGCCCCAACTACAAAACAATCACGTTATGCTGAAGATATTCCAATTGTGGATGAATGTAAGCCTTTAGAAACCTTTTACTCTCCTAAAAATAAATCGCCAATTTCAATAACTGCTTGCAACAGCTGTGGAAGTAAAAATGTAAAGCAATATCAATTTTATGATGACCCCTTCCAGCCACTAGACCATGGCAAAGTTGAATTTGTAGAATTTCATCCGAAATTTGACTTATCTGATAACATCCAATCTGACGCTAACTCTTCTGATCTAATATCTGAAACAAAAACCAACTCGAAGCCGTACATTCAACTGAAGTCTCTAAGATCCTGGAGAGATGCATCAAAAAACAAACAAGAAGTGCAGTTGAAGAAACTTAGTCTGGTCGATAATTTCCAGAATAAAATTAGATCAAGCTCTAAGAGTCATGAAATAACTGCTCAGGATTTTCCTATAACATTTGATGATTTCGAAAACTTCTCAAAGATTGAAGATGCGTCCGTTTTGTTAAGAAGATTGTCTTGTCAATCTAATTCTTCGGAATCTTTGAAGTTCGATCCTATCTGCTCCAGCCTCTTGTCAGATTTAGATGATATACCGATGAAAGATTCTCAGGGATTTAATAACTACTTTGCAGAATTTCAAGAAAACAAGAATGGGCCTATCATTGAAAGTGAGGATAGAAAATCTTGTATTGAAAGCTTGCCATTTTATTCGAAACTGTTCAGGAGCTCTAAGAACTATTTCAGGAGGAGGCCTTCAATGCGTTCTAAACCTGAGGAAACCAAAGGCGCTATTTTGACTGATTTTCAACAGCGCAGACATTCTTTGTCAGGCGCATCCACAAATCTCTTGCTTACTAAAGTGTCTGAAGTCTCTTCCAAAGATTTGATTCCACTTTCTATGCACCCAATGTCTATGCCTCCAACTTCCCCTCCACTAGAGGGGGTTAAAAGTACATCCTTGGTTAGACCTTCACCTCCATACTTTTCAACCTGGAATCATTTCGGCAAGCGGCGAACCGAATTTGGCTCGAAGAGTTTGAGACTTTGAAGTAACTTTCTCAGGTTAAATGATCAACTGGTGAAATTTAGGCTAAGTTCTGCTAATTTTTCTGTCATTACTTCTGAAGCCTTTCTCGTAAACTTCAAAATGATATTTTTTCCATAAAGCTTAGTATTATAAAGAAACTGATCAGGATTGATCTGAGATTTAGAGTTTCAAATTATCAAAAGGGTATATCAAATAGGATAAAATGTATTATATAAAGTCCATATGGTAATATTAAGTATTTGGTATAATAATGCAGTGTTCCGAATATGTTGCTAGAACACTCTATTTAATGCAACATTTACCCTATCTAAATTTAGGCATTAGAGTAAATTTGAATCTATAATTTGACTTTTAATTGAGAATATATATATTCACATTAATAATATAGTATTGGCCCAAATATCAGTAATTTCATATAATGAATACCTTAATTAATTGAGAACTGTAAATTTTACCCTATATCTTCGGTTGTAAAAGATAAATAAGCATAAATGTACTGAACATAATCTAATCTGCACAGAAATTAATATTTCAAAATTTAAAAGTTTTCATTTGTCAATTCTATTAATTATTTCGTATCTCTGTTTTCTATTTTAGTTAATGTCTGATTATAACACTAGCACTCTATTTCAATGTACGCTTTATTCTAACTTTAGTTAACTTTTAGAGTATTTGCTGTCATTAAAACAATAGAGTGAAAAAAATGTTAAAGTTTTTCTTTTAGCTTAGTAGTCATTTTTAGTTAAATAGAAAACTTTGAAGAACTGACCACTTCAATTTCTTAACTTTGGGTGAAATTTAATGAAATCTAGTTGTAGATTTTCTATTACACATGGCTTTACATGGAAATAAATTTTTATTAGTTTCACTTTCTTTTTCTCCATCCTCATTTTTGTTCCAAAGCAGATGTTAAAATGGTTTATTGTAAAGGTGTTTTTTTCGCATTTACTATTTCTTTATCATGTTCCGCTTCAATCTCAGATTGAATGAGATCTTACTCATTTTGCCTCCTATTATAAGTGAATGTATTCATGAAATAGCTTTCTTGCCTCCATGAGCTTGACATCAATAATTGCATGAAGTGATTTCGTTAAGCCATGCCCTTGAAGAAGAATTTCCTTATTTAAATTATGAACTGAAGTAATCCTGCAATTTCTAACTATAAAGTATCCCTATTTTAACGATATGTACAGTTTTGGAGGCTATCGCTAGAGTTATGCTCTCAAACTATTATGTCTTAGATTTTGTGTTGGGTATAGACTCTCGGGCTTCACTTGCTATCACCTCTTCATTTTCCTATCCCATCCTTGAGTACAGCCCTTTTCATCACATTCCTTGGTAAGTGACTATTAAAGGAGTAGCTTTTCTGCATCCATGAGCTGTCGCAGATTTGGTAGGTTACTTTGTTCATGGAGCCACTTTCCTTTCTGGCTAATTCTTCCAGTCCCTTTTATTCAATTTTCGACGTCAAAAACATAGTCATATGGCTGACGCAGAGGTTTAGCTCCAAATACAATCAAATTTATTTGCTTTCCCGTACCTGCATCATATGGGCCCCGAACTATTGTAATTTGACAAGGAATTTTTCGGTGTTTATATCAGTTTTAGCGCTAGTTACAGGTTCAGAGGATAGCGCTAGGATTATGCTCGTCACCTACGAAGAGTTATGAAGTCTTGTAGGTTTCATTTACTATTACCTTTTCATTCACCTCTAATATTTTTGTTAGGTATACTCGTATAGGCTTCATTTCTATCACCTATCTCTATATTTTCTGTTCGGTGCATACCATCAACAAATCTGTAAACCATGACTGTTTTTGTGGAAACAAATACTTTTTTGTGCTGAGAGTGTTTGAAACTATTTATTCCGTATCTATGAATGAAATATTGAGAACTTTAAGAAAACTCCTGTATTTGCTAGTTTGTTGTACTGCACACTTCCTGATTGTTTACTAATCTGCCAGGGGAGATCGGAGGGCGGCTCTCACCCCTTCGCCCTCCCATGTACTTGCATGGATTCCAGGACAATAACCTCCCGTGCAAAAAAATCCCCCGGTCAAAAACCCCCCGTGCAAAAAAATCCCGCAGTCAAAAACCCCCCGTGCAAAAAAATCCCGCGGTCAAAAACCTCCCGTGCAAAATATCCCCCGGATAAAAACCACCCGTTCAATAAACCCCCTGAACAAATACCCCCCGAACAAATACCCCCCCCCGAACAAATACCCCCCCCCGAACAAATACCCCCCCCCCCGAACAAATACCCCCCCGAACAAATACCCCCCCCCCCCGAACAAATTGCCCCCAGGGGGAGGGGGGGCAAGTCCCCCCCACAATCGGACCGCTAACCTAACCTTAGGTGCACTATATCTCTTTATATTTATAGCATAAAGTAATTTTATTAATAAAAAATTCATGAAAATTGATTAAAATGAATTATGCCATTTATATCGACCGGGGGTTTTTTGCACCGGGGGTTTTTTGCTTGGGGGGTTCTTGTCCGGGGGGTATTTGACCGCGGGGTTTTTTTTGCACGGGGGTTATTGTCCTGTCACCACTTGCATGTATATCTGATCTTTACTGTTTCGGTACTGTTTTTCATTAATTACTTCAATACTGCTATATGTATAACAGGGGGCATGCCCCCCCCCCCCCCTGTCATGACTTTAAACAACCATGAAGTGTGCAGTACAACAAACTATCGTGTATAATAAACTACATCACTGACATCTACGTCGAGATTATTCAGAACGAGAAGAAATTTCAAATTTTGCTTTTCGTCTGTAATTGCGTTTCGTCAGTCTTTAAAACCCTCATCTAAAAATGCATTGGTTTCTACAAAAAGTTTAGATTTTGGAATTCTCTGGACAAAAATACAGAAGAATATAACTATAAAAATTAATTTGGTGGTATTTACTAACATGAAAGATTCACGTATCTCTTCATATTCCTCAGATTTTTTGTGTCAAGTAGGCTTCATTTACCATCACCTCCTCATTTTCCTTTTCCCTCAGTCGCGGTGTTTGTGTCCTTTTTCGTCACATTCCTTGGTAAGTGATTGCATTCACAGAGTAGCTTTTCTACATCCATGAAGATTGTCTAAGATTGTGGTAGGTGACTTTGTTAATGGAGCCACTTTCTTTTCTGACTGCTTCATCCAGTCCCTTGTACTTTCCTTTGAAAGTCAGAGATATGGCCTTTGGTTCCGAAGCAGACGTAATACTAACTAAAATAACGTACTAGGTACTCCAAACATACTTTTGATCTCTCGTGCCTGGTTCTAGGTATATTCCACCCCTGTGTCAATGCTCATTTTGGTGAAAATAAAAAGTCTATTATATTTTGTTTGTTAAATACTGCGTAGCTCAGACGATAACCAGAGGCACAATATTTAGAGGTAGCTCGAGTCTATTGAAGTTTTATCCTAATAGACAAAAATACAAATTTTCATAATATGGGGGTTTATTTCACAGTTTACATGTTGAGCATGTTTATATAAAATCCTTTTTAACGTAAAACTGCAGTATATGCTCTAAAGGGGTGTTTACACGAGCACACAAGTGTTCCACTGCTGTGTGTTCAGGGCTCTCGGCACACACTTTTGAGTGTGGCACACAAAAAGGGAGATCAATCCGGGGCCGAATGCATGTGTGCCACTACTGTGTGCCGGAACAATATATATATACAGTATACTTTATAGCGTATAATTGAGTTACCGCTAAATTAGTTTTGCTAGGTATTAGGATTGGTAGGTTAAATAAAGTTTTTACCAACTTGGTAATAGGATATATTAACGAGACGGTTAATAAAATTGGGTATGTTAGTGTCAAGTTGTAGCCTGTAAAGCGGGGTTTACACGGGCACACACGTGTGTCACTGGTGTGTGCCCAAATCGCTTCTCGAACGCAGTGTGTGGCACTGTTTTCCAGTAAAGTGTTTACACGTAAACTTTGTGCCCGCACAGCTTAGTGTCACTCACATGCCTTTGGTTCAGTTTAGGTACGTGTTAGTGACTAAATATTAATACAATATTTGATTTTGTAATGTATCATTTAGGTAATAGTCATATTCCTGAGTTATGAAGCACTCTAGTATAAATGAAAGACCTGAGTTATGAAATGCACCTGAGTTATGAAGTGTCTTCTATGTTTAATTCATAGAAAATTATATATGTCATGAATTGCGTCATGGTTAACCCTCAATAACAATGGGTAAACATAAACTAAGAAAAACTTCATTACAATATGAATTGCACAGTCATAACTCCTGAGTTATGAAGTATTAGTTCTGAGCTATTTCTTGTATCGGGTGCACTAGAAAGTTTTCTATGATTAAAATATTAGAAAACTATAGTTATTGAAGGATAACTATGACGCAATTCATGACATATCATTTTCTATAATTCAAACATAGAAAATACTTCATAACTCAGGTGCATTTCATAACTCAGGTCTTTCATTTATACTAGTGCTTCATAACTCAGGAATTTTACTCCATTACCTAAATAATATATTATAAAATCAAATATTCGAACAATATTTATAACATCTACGATAGGATATTAGTCACTAACACGTACCGAAACTGAACCACAGGCAACTGAGTGACACTCAGCAATGCGGGCACAAAGTATACGTGCGAACAGATCACTGGAAAACAGTGCCACACTCTCGAGAAGCGATTTGAGCACACAACAGTGGCACATTTGTGTGCCCGTGTAAACCCCGCTTTACAACAGTGGTTATCAGAGGTGTGGAGGAGTTCGGCTGGCAGAGACAACTTATTGAACGTTTTCGCTTTTTGCTAAAATGTTGCAGTTTTGGATTCTAAGACAAAAACTCCCGTGTTCAAGATATCTCCATGTAAAAAAGGCAACAATCTTCCCAGTCTTAAAATCTTGTGCAATAATCCCCACATCCCTATAAAAAACCTCCCAGTAAAAAAAAACATTTAAAATACACCTGGTGTAAAAAAAGCTTTCGGTCAAAAATATTTTAAACCGCTTTTACTCTAAATCAAAATACCATATTAAAAATAAAATTGAAATAAGAAGTACTATATGACGTTATTTTACATTTAATATCGCTGTTGTGTTGGCGATAGTGGAGAAAATCAGCTTGAGATTGAAAATCTAAATACCTCAACTGATAAAGAGCGTTCACACAACCTTTCCTTCTGTTGTTCTATCACATGTGTAGTGAAAATTAAATAGATTGTGATTGATCGACTAAAGGATTAATTTACAATGAAATGCTTAAGTTTACTAGTATCTTATAAAATATTAATAAATGATTAATATAAAGTCGGATGGAATATACCGGTCACTTTCGTGACTACAATGGATACATCTTACTATGAATTCCAAGCATACATGTAATATCCCGTGCCTACAATGGATACATCTTACTATGAATTCCAAGCATACATGTAATATCCCGTGCCTACAATGGATACATCTTACTATGTACTCCAAGCATACATGTAATATCCCGTGCCTACAATGGATACATCTTGCTATGTACTCCAAGCATACATGTAATATCCCGTGCCTGTAATGGATACATCGTACTATGTACTCCAAGCATTCATTTAATCTCTCGTGCCTACAGTGGATCCTGTACTAGAATTATGTGTACTGAAGGATATATTGTATTAGATAATCAAAGTAGGAATACCAATGGTTATTATCATCCACTATGTACTCTAATTAAGCATCCATTGAATATGTGTACTATGTACTCCTTTTAGTCATGTCAATGGATGTTCTATGTGCACTTTCATACCTACAAAGAATCAGAGGCGCCTGTGCTACAAATCAAATCAGCTTTGCATTGTAAAGTGTATGAGGGATAAATTATAACCAGCCACATCTGAAACTTCTTGCCAAATCAACTAAATATTTCTAGTGCAAGTAGGTGATATTTGAGTTGAAATTACAGGTGTTGGAGATGGTGCAATAGTGTAATTACTTTTGGCCCTTTAATGAGATTCTAGTGTGCGAAAATGACCTGAGAGGATAAGAGAAGATTTGGCACCGCTGGCACGAGGCAAGTGCGTGGTAGCGGCTGCTAGTAAAGTCAGTCGCGTCGCCGAAACAACATGAACAAGTGCACACGCACGAGTAACCACCTTTAGTGTGGACATTTGGAAAATAAACCTCTCACCGCTAGATGGCGTTACCAGTATAAGTACTTACCATATAAAATACATGGATCATTTATATATATTTTAAACACTAAGGTAAATTTTGTTATTTAAAATTAGAAATTTGTTACTCGAGAGATTGGTTTTTGCGTTATATTTTTGTTATCTTTGTATTATTTAGATATAAATCTACAGTCGATCACAGAAGTCCGTGTTCTATTTCGTTATGATAGTGCAGTGTTTTTAGTACACGTTCAGCTGTTCTAGTGAATGGTGCTAAGGTGTGTAGTTACCTCTCTACCAGAGATGTGAATTTCTCCCAAATAGCATTACTCTGTGTCATAACTACACTCATTCAAGAGGATAATATCATTATAGTAATGACTAGAAAGAGACACATGCATCGCAATATAAAAGGTGAGTAATTAACTTCAGTTTATTTACTAAATAGTATTGGTATAAAATTTCTATAGACTAAGTCTTATATACAAATAGTATAGGCCTACTCGCGTTAATTATTAATTCATATATGCTATAGGTAAGTATCTAATTACATAATATTTTCATGAATGTTCTTTATTTATTTTGTCAATATTTTTGATATGCTAAATAATATATAATAACATCATACCTACCTAAGTACCCTGCTAGGCCGCTAAACTGTATATTCTCTTTAGAACACCAACTCATAGTCTCATGGTGAAGTAAATAATTTAAACTAGTAACTAAGTTATACAGGTACTATATTATCATGACATTTTAATACTTTATTTTGATTCTAATCTTTTGAACTACCTCTGCACGTGTAACGAATTAGTATGATGTGTTATTTATAGTATTATTACCATGCACGTGACTTCACGTACTCCATAGATACTTGCTGACATGTCTCATCTGTAAAGTGGTAAATAATGAATTAAAAGCCATTGCTTTCTTGAAACGTTTTTAAATTATTAATGTAGGGTATAGATGGGTTATTTTTTGGAACTTCTCATAATTATTATATATTTGTATTCATTCTTTAAGATTATTTACCATACATTAGCCTAATAATAATGGTAAGCTGAATTGTCATGTTGTTTTAGAATTCACACAGACGTGATTCCTATTTGGTGTTAAATCGTAACCGGTTACTGGGCTCAGGAGACGTGGAAGATGTCCTTTTGGTCCTAAAGGTCACGTTGGTACTTTTTACGTCTGCGTGCTTTAGATCAGAAGATAGATAACTAGCAAGAACACGTACATCACATCTAGAGATGTTAATCTAAATACACGTCACAATCTATAAAATCTGTGTGTGGTAATCTACCGAATTGTTGTGTAGGTAAATGTATCCCATGTGTTTTAAGTTCTTCATAATAATACCTAATCTTTTTATGCTGTTGGCGTAAGGCGTTCGTCTTCTGTACGTGTTACGAGTCTTTCTTCTCATTGGTCAGTGCGCTGACCAGTGAGAAGAGTGATACCATCACAAGGATTCTCTTTGACTGGCGTCGCTATTAAATACATTACATATGCACTAAAGTACTACACTTTCCACTCCATTGCAATAGCTAGTCATTCTAACACCTTCATTTTACACTCCTTTATTCAGTATTCACATGCTTTTAATTCAGTTAGTGTTTAGTGCTTTAATGTTGTTAGTCAAGACTTCTGCCCATTGTTCGGTAGACCGTAGAATGCGCGTGTTTTTCCTTACTGACGCGTGTGTGGGTAGCCTGGTAGGTAACTAAAAAACAAAGCTTTGTTTGAATTATTCCACCTGTAAGATTTAGACATGTTAAAATTTAGGCTAGTATTTCTTTTATTTTAGTTTCTACTTAATTTATCTCCATCATTCAATAGCAAATAACGTAAGAAATGCTATCGTCTCTCGCTTGTTTTTAAGTTAGATACCTACCTAATCTCTGCATGTGCCACGATATCGAACTGTTCCACAATTTCGATCATATAAGAAAAATGAACTCGTTACTTTTATTCGTATCTATGATATATCTGGTGGGGTTTAATTCGTATCAATGATATCTGGTGGTTTAATTCGTATCCATGATATCTGGTGGTTTTACTCTTATCCTATCCATGATACTTGCAGGTTTTATTCGTATCCATGAACCTGCAGGTATCATTGATACGAATAAAATATCTCATTAGAATATATAAGAAGTTAGCCTCTTGTGTTTGCTTTATTCTTCTTTGGCTACTGGCTACCTACCTACCTACCACTTGTTCATGCGTGGATGGGGGGTGAAATGATGGGACAGGCACGCCTCGGGCAAAACACAACAACAAGTGGACAACTGGCTGCTCATTGCCTAACGTCACCAGATTTATTTAGTTTGCACGTGACCACTAATATTCATTTAGTTACTTTTCTTTAATTGCTACCTGTGGCGGTTATGAATACTGTTTGTAGCTAGCAGAGCACTTTAGTAGCAGTTGAGTTTGATAGTGTGGTGTTTAAACGTAATATCTAACACCAGGATAGGTACTTATACCAGTTAGGTACAATCGAGCGTTTGTTCGTGCGTTACTGGGTACAGTCGCAACCCTTGCAGCATCAGTGCGTAGGAATAACGTTACACTGACTAGGTATTTGTGTGTCGCGTAGAAATAGCGTTACACATGGTAGGTATTTAAGCGCTACCTAAGAGTATATACGTGCGTGCTGTGTAGGTGCGTGCCTTAGTGCAGGACACACGTACTCTCTGTGCCTGGGCAACATTCTCCTCTTTCACGAGTCATTACTCTGCTAACTGACGTATCTAATATCTACACATTTTTTCTACGTATTACCTTAAAACTATTAATTACTCTGTAAAGTATGTATTTACATAATAGTGAAAATGATACTAATGTTATTAGGAAATACGTGATTGCTGTCATTCAGCTCCCCATTGCTGTTAACCCCCCATTTTATTAATTTGCCCCCTTCTCTCTATGCTGTCAATTTGCCCCCTTCTCTCTATGCTGTCAATTTGCCCCCTTCTCTCAATGCTGTACGTCAATTTGCCCCCTTCTCTCTATGCTGTCAATTTGCCCCCTTCTCTCAATGCTGTCAATTTGCCCCCTTCTCTCAATGCTGTCATTTTCCCCCCTTCTCTCAATGCTGTCATTTTCCCCCCTTCTCTCAATGCTGTCATTTTGCCCCCTTCTCTCAATGCTGTCATTTTGCCCCCTTCTCTCAATGCTGTCATTTTGCCCCCTTCTCTCAATGCTGTCATTTTGCCCCCTTCTCTCAATGCTGTCATTTTGCCCCCTTCTCTCAATGCTGTCATTTTGCCCCCTTCTCTCAATGCTGTCATTTTGCCCCCTTCTCTCAATGCTGTCATTTTGCCCCCTTCTCTCAATGCTGTCATTTTGCCCCCTTCTCTCAATGCTGTCATTTTGCCCCCTTCTCTCAATGCTGTCATTTTGCCCCCTTCTCTCAATGCTGTCATTTTGCCCCCTTCTCTCAATGCTGTCATTTTGCCCCCTTCTCTCAATGCTGTCATTTTGCCCCCTTCTCTCAATGCTGTCATTTTGCCCCCTTCTCTCAATGCTGTCATTTTGCCCCCTTCTCTCAATGCTGTCATTTTCCCCCCTTCTCTCAATGCTGTCAATTTGCCCCCTTCTCTCAATGCTGTCAATTTGCCCCCTTCTCTCAATGCTGTCAATTTGCCCCCTTCTCTCAATGCTGTCAATTTGCCCCCTTCTCTCAATGCTGTCAATTTGCCCCCTTCTCTCAATGCTGTCAATTTGCCCCCTTCTCTCAATGCTGTCAATTTGCCCCCTTCTCTCAATGCTGTCAATTTGCCCCCTTCTCTCAATGCTGTCAATTTGCCCCCTTCTCTCAATGCTGTCAATTTACCCCTTCTCTCAATGCTGTCAATTTGCCCCCTTCTCTCAATGCTGTCAATTTGCCCCCTTCTCTCAATGCTGTCAATTTGCCCCCTTCTCTCAATGCTGTCAATTTGCCCCCTTCTCTCAATGCTGTCAATTTACCCCTTCTCTCAATGCTGTCAATTTACCCCTTCTCTCAATGCTGTCAATTTACCCCTTCTCTCAATGCTGTCAATTTACCTCTTCTCTCAATGCTGTCAATTTACCCCTTCTCTCAATGCTGTCAATTTACCCCTTCTCTCAATGCTGTCAATTTACCCCTTCTCTCAATGCTGTCAATTTACCCCTTCTCTCAATGCTGTCGATTTACCCCTTCTCTCAATGCTGTCAATTTACCCCTTCTCTCAATGCTGTCAATTTACCCCTTCTCTCAATGCTGTCAATTTGCCCCTTCTCTCAATGCTGTCAATTTGCCACATAAAATATCTGTTTATATATTAATTATACATATTTATGGTCTCTCAGATTTAGTTATAGCTAGTTAGTAATTGACTAATGACTAACATTATCGTTATTATTCATAAATATGGATAGTTCAATTACACTAATATTGATACTATTAAGAACATGTTATTCTTGACGGGTAATTACACTAGTTACAAATATTGATAATATTGAGAACTCGTTATTCTTGACGGGTAAGTACACTAGTTACAAATATTGATACTATTAAGAACACGTTATTCTTGACGGGTAAGTACACTAGTTACAAATATTGATAATATTGAGAACACGTTATTCTTGACGGGTAAGTACACTAGTTACAACTATTGATACTATTGAGAACACGTTAAATTTGTTCTTTTTTTTAGAGCAGTGTATGGTAGTTCGGGGCAGTGTATGGTAGTTCGGGGCAGTGTATGGTAGTTCGGGGCAGTGTATGGTAGTTCGGGGCAGTGTATGGTAGTTAGGGGCAGTGTATGGTTGTTTAGGGCAGTGTATGGTTGTTTAGGGCAGTGTATGGTAGTTAGGGGCAGTGTATGGTTGTTTAGGGCAGTGTATGGTTGTTTAGGGCAGTGTATGGTAGTTTAGGGCAGTGTATGGTAGTTTAGGGCAGTGTATGGTAGTTTAGGGCAGTGTATGGTAGTTTAGGGCAGCGTATGGTAGTTTAGGGCAGTGTATGGTAGTTTAGGGCAGTGTATGGTAGTTCGGGGCAGTGTATGGTAGTTCGGGGCAGTGTATGGTAGTTCGGGGCAGTGTATGGTAGTTCGGGGCAGTGTATGGTAGTTCGGGGCAGTGTATGGTAGTTCGGGGCAGTGTATGGTAGTTAGGGGCAGTGTATGGTAGTTAGGGGCAGTGTATGGTTGTTTAGGGCAGTGTATGGTTGTTTAGGGCAGTGTATGGTAGTTCGGGGCAGTGTATGGTAGTCTCGGTGCCTAGCTATTGATCTGTCGCTGTGGTGCCACATCATCACGTGGCACTGCACGCGCTCTTCTCTCACGCACGCTCAACTGACCTCCTTTGTAACGCTGCCCCGAACCTCTTATGGATTTTTGGCCTTACCCCTCTCCGCCTCCCCATGCTTCCCTCTCTCTGCCTCCCCACACTTCCCCTATCCGCCTCCCCAATCTATTTGGGCAAAACGCAGCACTCATTGAAATATCAATTTCTTCCACAGGTATCATTATTAAGTAGTGCCTATTAAATCACTCCTAAGCTAATGTCTTTTTTTTCATTTTTCAGACAAAAAAGTTTCGGCGACAAAAAATTTAGATCGGAAGAGCGAGACATTTATGATGACCAAACAGATCAAAGGAGCGAACATTGGAGTCATCAAGACCCAATACTTGTCACCTCGTGAGAAGATAAAACAGAGTGGGGGTCACTCCATCAGGCGCAGCACCCGGGCCTTCACCCAGAGACTGAGGTACTCTGAGCCCCACCATATCAACCATACAAAGGTTGTGAAGGTGGAAGAGATTCTCAGCGAAATAGAAAATGAGGAAGAAACTCAAACCAACGCAAATACTGCTGATGGTGAACTGATGGGGAGTGAAGAGAAGGAGGAAGTCACTAGAGATGACGTTAATGAGGATAAAATGGATGTGACTGGAGATGATGTTGGAGACACTGAAGAAGAGTCACCACAGTGTGTATTAGCTGACACCAGTGACATACCATTGGTGATAAGTGATGAAGTCGTTAAAGAGGATCTAAGAACCATCCAAAGTGAGGAGGTGAAAAGAGTCACTCCAGTATCTGGTCAATGTCTAAAGTCTATATTACTCAACAAACAGAATGAGTACACCAGTAGGTCCCACATCCTTGTTCCAAATATCCCCCACACGGTTAGTGTCGAGATATCCACTTCTAGAAATGTATTACCCCTTTCCCGTGACGCTAAGAAAAAAATACCAAGCGTCAAACCTAATACAGAGTTCAACTGTCCAGCTTGCTCTAAGTTATTTCCCTCCAAAAGAGCCTTCAACAAGCATGTTGTGGACGACCATTGTCTGGTAAGTCCAATGTCACACCCTCGTACCTCAGTTATAATCCAATGTCACACCCTCGTACCTCAGTTATAATTCAATGTCACACCCTCGTACCTCGGTTATAATTCAATGTCACACTCTCGTACCTCGGTTATAATCTAATGTCACACCCTCGTACCTCGGTTATAATCTAATGTCACACCCTCGTACCTCGGTTATAATCTAATGTCACACCCTCGTACCTCAGTTATAATTCAATGTCACACCCTCGTACCTCGGTTATAATTCAATGTCACACCCTCGTACCTCGGTTATAATTCAATGTCACACCCTCGTACCTCGGTTATAATTCAATGTCACACCCTCGTACCTCGGTTATAATTCAATGTCACACCCTCGTACCTCGGTTATAATTCAATGTCACACCCTCGTACCTCAGTTATAATCTAATGTCACACCCTCGTACCTCGGTTATAATCTAATGTCACACCCTCGTACCTCAGTTATAATCTAATGTCACACCCTCGTACCTCAGTTATAATCTAATGTCACACCCTCGTACCTCAGTTATAATCTAATGTCACACTCTCGTACCTCAGTTATAATTCAATGTCACACCCTCGTACCTCGGTTATAATCTAATGTCACACCCTCGTACCTCTGTTATAATCTAATGTCACACCCTCGTACCTCAGTTATAATCTAATGTCACACTCTCGTACCTCAGTTATAATTCAATGTCACACCCTCGTACCTCGGTTATAATCCAATGTCACACCCTCGGACACCGAAATGGAAATCTCAGTCTGGAGAATTTAGCCTCGGAAATTTCAGTCACGAAATTTTAAATGGCCTCACAACATAAATGGCCTTAATTTAGTTTGTTATATCCACTAGATTGTTATATTGTTCACTTCATTATTGTTTAATGACCTGGCAGGTGGGTGCGGGGGACGCCCCCCATACATCTAACTGATAAGTTGTATTTATACCTTGGACCGAAAGTTTAGAGACCGAATTTTCCGCTCGAATCTCTTTAAATAAATGTCAAAATTACTAACGTTACATATTATTTCACAACGGTTACTGATGTTATCCGCTTTTATTTAATGCACTTCACATTTTAGTATTCGTAATTACCACTTTTTCTATTATTGTTCTTTAATAAAATCCTTATAAAACAAGACCAAATTTTCCCAGACCTAATTTTCCGGCACCTTCGTACCTCAGTTATAATCTCTATAAACTACCTATGTCATGTCTCTAATTACTGTGATTCTCTCTTACAGGATGACAGTCTATGTTCTTCGAAGAAATTACCATCTGTTTCTGAGCCTCTTAATCTGGTAAGTTAAATTCAGTAACCTGTAAATGTGTTTTATTTCAGTTTATTTTTTATTTCTAATCTGTTGTTTCTTTTCTAGGAATTCAGCATTTCTTCCAACTCCTCACCCACCATTCAAGACGAACCGTTAGATTTGAGTCGCAATCCTACTTCCTTTGTGAAGACTCTGACCAAAGTGTGCGTTTTAGATTCTCCTGTAGAAGGCGCTAGAGTTCCCTCCAAGAGTTCTGTGGAGGATATCAAGCAAGTGTGTCACAACACTGGCTCCCTCTACTCCATACCTCCCTTCACTAATGGCACTCTTAAGAAGTCCTCCACATTGCCTCCTCTCCTTCCTATCAACGAAGTGCCAAATATTTTCCCTGTCAAGTTCTCCAGAGACAACAATTCACCAATTTTATTTTCCTCAGAGTCCACAGTGCCTAGCAACTCTTACTCCATCAGCCATTTAGTGAACGGCACTGCCTTGTCTTACAGCTCTGTCCCCTCTCCTAGCACTTCCATATCCTCCCCAAGCAGCACCTCCAGCTGCATTGCCATCTCCTCCCCCAGCAACACCTCAATCTCCTCCCCCAGCAACACCTCAATCTCCTCCCCCAGCAATACATCCATCTCCTCCCCCAGCAACACTCTAATCTCCCCCATCTGCACCTCCATCTCCCCCAGTTGCTCCTCTCTGACAAAGTCGTCCCTAGGCTCACCCCAGAGCGTGTCCTCAGACAAACCTCTTTCAGAGGATGAGAAGGAGAATAATCTCAACCAGATATTAGAGGTTGAGACTAAGCTCTTCCAATTGGAGGCAGTTAAATGTTACCTGAATGATGCCTCCTCTAACGCCTCCCTCTCCAGCAACTGGCCCCTGTTCAACAGTGGCTCCAAGCAGAAGAAGGTGCTGGTGTTACAAGATGATGGCAACATCGCGCTACAGACTTTGAACATTAGAACTGAGCAGGTAGGTACATACATCTTCATCTTTTCGCTACACGTTATTTGCTATCAATAATGTTATTAAAGTATAAACCAAAGAAATATTTACTCTCAAAGATCAAAGCTACTTTGTTAATTTCCAATTAGCTACGGAGGAAAAAAAAGATTGATTCTCAATTTGCTTAATCAAAGTAATTGTCTTTTTTGTCTTTATTAGTTAATTGCTGTTGTAAATCAATTAGTGCAATAAGCTATTACCCTTTGAGTCATTGCGGTTACTAGGACTAACCACCTAATAAAGTGCTATAGCTCACAGTCACAGTACGCCTTAGACCCAACCACCTACTAGGGTTCTAGGTAAATTTCTCAAACAATTGCTCGAAAGACAATTGCTCGAAAGACAATTGCTCGAAGAACAATTGCTTGAAAGAACAATTGCTCAAATGAACAATTGCTCGAAAGACAATTGCTCGAACGAACAATTGCTCGAACGAACAATTGCTCGAACGAACAATTGCTCGAACGAACAATTGCTCGAACGAACAATTGCTCGAACGAACAATTGCTCGAATTATCAAATTGCTCGAATTATCAAATTGCTCGAATCAACAAAATTGCTCGAATTATAAAATTGCACAGTTTTCGATTTTATAAAAGTCCGTTATTCATGAAGTGGAGCTGCACCTAACAATCCTTGTTACTTTTTAGTAATTGATCATTAATCATTCTATAAACGATTTTAATTATTATTCATTCTGCATAATCTTTTTTTAGACCGTTTGTGTCATCTCGTATGTAACATAAGATTTGGAATCATGTGGTGAATCACTACTAGCTATCATGTTTTTTTTATCATAAAACCCGAAAAATTATTTATTATATATACTAGCCTATCTGTATGTGGCACCTCAATATGTGAAATAACTCAAAGTTATGGCAGAGTTTTAATAAATAAATCTACAAAAAATTTCGGGTTCAATGATAAAAAAACATGAATAGTAGTGATTCACCACATGATTCCAATTCACATGTTACATACGAGATGACACAAACGGTCTAAAAAAAAGATTATGCAGAATGAGTAATAATTAAAATCATTTATAGAATGATTAATGATCAGTTACTAAAAAGAAACAAGGATTGTTAGGTGTAGCTCCACTTCATAAATAACTGACTTTTATAAAATCGAAAACTGTGCAATTTTATAATTTGAGCAATTTTGTTCATTCGAGCAATTTTGTTCATTCGAGCAATTGTCTTTCGAGCAATTGTCTTTCGAGCAATTGTTCTTTCGAGCAATTGTTCTTTCGAGCAATTGTTCTTTCGAGCAATTGTTCTTTCGAGCAATTGTTCTTTCGAGCAATTGTTCATTCGAGCAATTGTCTTTCGAGCAATTGTTTTCGAGCAATTTACCGGCTACCACCTACTAGCATTAGGGTACATATAAAACGCGTCATTAACACTCACCCCTCAGATGAACACAGAGAGTCAGTGAGGAATGGTATAATCATTGCTACTGAATGAAAGTGCAGATTTGGTTGGTCCAACTAACCACCTCAAATAAAAAATGTTGAGTCGGCAAATGTTACAATTTTTTGTTCATAATCTATTTACAACCGAAGTAACTTGTTAAACCATAAAAACTCATAAAAGATGCATGAAACTTAGTCTGAATTAAGCTATATAAGGTGGTTAGTCTGACTAACCACCTTATTAAAAAAGGCTGAGTCAGCTGAACATTTTTGTGTTCATGGTCTATTCACGACCAAAGTAACGTAGTTCAACCATAAGAATTCTAAAAAATGCATTAAGGTCATTCCGTGACTGAAAGGGTCAATATCATATCTCATCCGTAGATTGATGTTGTCAATAATTTTCCTCTTTGCTTTTATCACTACCTATATTTATGATATTTAGTTACTTATTTCTCTTTGTTCCAGGCAATGGCCTCCAGACTGTTGGTTTCCCCTACTGCAGAGTGCGGGGCTAAAGAACTGTTCATGTGTCACTCGTGCAACATGGCTTGCACGAGTGTACAGACACTGTACGAACACCAGACACAACACCACACTCCCCTCTACTGCTGCCGAGAGTGTACCTACCAAAGTAACTGCCTTAGCACTTTCAGCAGTCATGCTGCAACTCACCAGCAGGAGAAAATGCTGTCCAGCATGCACAAGTCAGAGTTACTGGGTTCTGTCCTCCCTAACAACGAGGATGTCAAGATAGACATGGATGACGAGACGTTAACAGTGGCAGAGTTGCTGCAGAAGTTCAGGGGTGGTAACATGTCAGAGCAGATGTACGCACACTCTGCTGAGGAAAATTACAGAGTGTTCAAATTAGAAAATGATGTCTATCCAGTGGATGAAATTCTAAAACATGTCTCCGAGAGAAATAATATGCATGCGAATAATGGCCATTTCAAATGTGAAAATGATGTAGATAATTCTGACGGTCAACACTCTGGTAAAATGTTCAATTTTCTCAACTCTTCGACTGCAGTGTCCTCTGCAAACATCATAGTGGATATGGATAGGAAATTTCCTCGCAATAATAGAAGAATTGAGCCCAGAACAACCTTAGCTCCTGATGTCAATTCTTTTAACGAAGATGTATTCAAGATGTACAAATGTAAATATTGTGATAAGAAGTTCGACAGAGCTTTCTCGTGCAATCGCCATGAGCGAATTCACACCGGTTACAAACCTTGCTATTGTAAACAGTGCGGTAAAGGGTTCAGTGAACCAAGGAACCTGCGCCACCACGTCATCAGGTTTCACAGTGATGGCTCTTTGAAGCACCTCATTAGAAGGGACCGTAGGAAGAAGAATGAAGGTTTGAATCAAGCACAAACAGCATCGGGACTTGTCAGTTCAGCACTAGCGTCAGTAGGGCAGCACTCAGGAGCACCTTCTATCAGCACCTTCTTCCATCAGTCCTCTAGCAATTCAGTAGAGAATTTATTGTCAGTCTCCTCGCAAAGTAGTAATTTGCAGAGTTTCCTAAGTGGTGGACTGTTAGCTAAGCACGACAGTTCCTTTGCGTCTTTCCCCGCTAGGGGTGTGACTCTAGAAACTAGACCTGACAATGAGGGAGACAGCGACTCTAATCACAAGGAGGAGCTGCTTGACATCACAGGTGACAGTTTGCAGATGGAAGTGGAGGACTCTGCCCCTAAGAATGGCCTGGAACTGCTCCTAGCCACTGCCATTAAGAGGACCAATGAGACTAATGGTGCTGTGGAGGTCAAAGGACCTGCGCCCAGTGAGGGTAGGACTTTCATCTGTGCTGAGTGTGGCTATGGGGCCCGTACCAGCAGTCAACTGAAGGTCCACACTCTCAGACACAAAGGTTAGTCACATGCATACCCCATTAATAACTAACAGAGGGGATTATGCAATCTTTTTCAGGGTGAAATAGTTTAAAGACAATAACAGGTACACTTTTTGGCTAATAAGAATGGTCCAAATGACCCCTAACACATTGAACAGTTTTAGCAGCACTTTGTTGAAAAGTGTCTAGGGACTAATTCTTTATATAATAGCTAAAGAGGCTATTAATTAGATGTTCTGAACGTGTATTTGTATTGCAGGCATCAAAGAACACAGCTGTCAAGTGTGTAACTACAAGGGAGTGACTTCTAGTGATTTAACGAGACACAAGAAGACGCAATGTCACCTCAACAGGAGTACCAACCTATGCGAATTCTGTGGAGTTGGCTTCACCACAGCGGGACAGAAACAGGTAAAGAATGACTTTTTTCTTCTGACTGAAAATTAGCAAGTCGGAAGTAAAATAGGTATTGTAGAGTTTTGTTTATAAAAATCTTTAAAATCATACAGGTAAAACTAAAAATATGCTATCAAATTTCAGGGGTTCGCAGAGAAATGATAAGAACCATTAGCCTCATTGATTAAAGCAATAAAAGAATTTGCTTGGAGAGGACCTTTAATATCTAACTATGTATGTATAAGTAGGTACCTACTCTTGAGAGTTTATTAATAGTGTTTCTTTTTCAGTTGCATGTTGTGAAGTGTCACCGTGAGGCAGAGGGAGCAGCCAGCCTCCTTCAGATGAGTATGGGGTCCACCCCCTCCTTGGGGTCCCCTGTCACCCCTGCATTGGGGTCCCATGTCACCCCCTCCAGCAGTGAGCTGCCCAACTACCACCAACCTGACGGCATGACAGCTATAGCGGGCATCCAATGATTATTGCTTAACGCCTTGCAGCGAAACATACACTGAGGCAGGGAGAGAGTGAGTGATGAGGCAGGGAGAGAGTGAGTGAGTGGTGAGGCAGGGAGAGTGAGTGAGTGGTGAGGCAGGGAGAGTGAGTGAGTGGTGAGGCAGGGGGAGAGAGAGAGAGAGAGTGAGTGGTGAGGCAGGGAGAGAGTGAGTGGTGAGGCAGGGAGAGAGTGAGTGGTGAGGCAGGCAGGCAGGGAGAGAGTGGGTGCGTGGTGAGGCAGGGAGAGGGTGAGTGGTGAGGCAGGAAGACTGAATTACAGTACAAAAATAGCAATGTTATATTTTTTAAGATGAAATCAATTCATGAATAGTAACTATAGAAATTGTAAATGGACATTATTGGTGTAAATAAGGTGTAGTTTTTAGTCATTTGAGTAGGCACTAATTTATCGATATCATGGGTATATTAACTAGTTTGTAAGAGCAATAGCTACCATGTATAGAATAATGAAACACAGAGTATAGATATGAAAATGGTGTATTTATTCGATGTACATTTGTATATAGTTAATAATTTAGTGTCATTATAGGTGTTTGCAATATACTTTGAGGTGATATCATTAGTTATATATTCCACACACATTCCTCTTCAATATTATAAGTGTTATTGTTATGTTTGGGCATTACATAGTAGTATTAATTTGTTATATATTCTAATATTTATTAGTGCCAACGTAACAGATGTAGCAAAGTAATTCCAGATAAGCTTTTCTTAACCATTCCTCTTGATAACAATTTATTGAACTCTTCATTTGTTCCCAAACTCTTCATTTTGTATCTGTTATGTTTTGAAACGAGTATCCAAATACGCCTAGAATGTTTCATGCGTCAACACTGTCTAAGAGTAGCAAGTGTTTTCTGAAGAAGTGGTAGTGAGTATAGGCTGAATGCTCTTTTCTCTGGTTTTGCATTTCTAAAAAGTCTGTCTGTCCTCACCAGCCTTTGGTACAAACTCGCCTTTATTTATTCTTTCTTTCCTACTATGGTGTTAGAGTTTCATCTTGATGCTGCATGTGACATAGTTACTGCATCTTAGATAGTTGCTGCACGCCTTGTTGATGCCAGTTGGAGATCCATGAAGGCCTCTAGTTGGAGATCCATGAAGGCCTCTAGTTGGAGATCCATGAAGGCCTCTAGTTGGAGATCCATGAAGGCCTCTAGTTGGAGATCCATGAAGGCCTCTAGTTGGAGATCCATGAAGGCCTCTATGGATATGTTTACTCTAACACTATTTCTACTGTCGTTAAGTTCTTCGTCTCTTTACTTTCCTATGTCTACACTTGCCTTCTCTGTATTAATAACATTCCCTCATTAAAGTAACTACTTTAGTATTTACTAAAGTATAACATGGTGCTCATAATTCTAGAGATTTAAGGTCTGCATTAAATCTTCTTGTGGGGTAAGATAAATATGTAATTTGATTGGCTATTTCAGTTGGTATCCATGATACCAACTGAAATAACAAATTAAATTTTATATTTTTTTCTTATGATAGAAAATGTGGAACAGTAGCATTTACCCTAACAAGTTCTTATTTTAAGTTTTTTTACTGGCCAGTTGGGTGCATTGTACTGCGTTAAGGTAGCCATTACTTACTGACATGCAGTAGTGTGGTAAGTGGTCTTACTCACGAGTGGCAGCCATTCCAATATTCTAGCTCATGGAGGCAGAAAAGCTATTGATTTTAATATTTTGCAATTATCAACTTCTGTAAATTAATTGTTTTAAATTAGATAGGATCATCCATAATTTTACTCTACTGATGTTTATTTTCACATATGTTGCTCATCTTGTAAATTTCTATAAATTAAAATTGTTATATATAAAGTTTCTTTCATTTTTAAGTTTAATGTAGTGTCCAGGTAGATAAAAGAGTAAATATATCATTATTGAGGTTAATGAAACTACTAATAATAAGTTAGTAGTTACTAGTTGCTTCAGAACATACCCATCTTAGCGACTCTATATATTTTAGACTAAACAGAAAGAAAAGGGTGATTCTTTTAACAGTTACAAAATATTGGTGGTCAAACTTGCAAAGAGAAATCCTAAACAAAATTAGGATGGGGTGATAATCTATGTATATATAGATTTGGAAGTTACGTATTTTCATGATAGGGTTCAAATTTTTTCATACATTTGAATAACTTTGAGGATCTTGAAAATACTCGCGGAATTATTGTGGTCTTTCAGGATATTCTTTAATATTAGGTTTTGAAGATTTAGGTTTGCTTTGAATACATTTCTATGGTGAGTTATTGCTGGGCAGTGAATGAATTGATGCTTAATGGATAGGTTGTCATTATTGCAAAGGGTGCAGGTAGGCGGCATGAGTCTGGTGCTGTCATTCATTAGGTATTTATGAGTAGGGTTGTGACAATATGCTTTTAGCATAAAAATGTATTCTCGACATATTTAAAATAAAGCATATTCTTTTTATTGAAAAGTAATAAAACATATTCTCTTTATTAAAAACATATTCTACTTATTAAAAACATATTCTTTTCAACAATAAACAAAAAAATCATGAAACTAATATATTTCTCAGTTCAGAGATATGCCATAGAAACAAATTTAACCTAGATACAACTAACGAATATATATTTACATAAAAACAATATGTAGGTATTTTAGAAGACCGTTGCCCACTAATACATGCCAAAATTATTGGAACTAACAAGCCGAATTAAGGTTAATTCTTGGAAAACCTGTTCAGGGTTCAATATTGAATAGTTTCATAAATTAATATTAGAAAATGTATTTTAATTTTATCTTTATCTTAACAACTTTTCTATGTTTCTTAGTTCAAATTTGAAATTTACCAGTTTTATTAACCAAATATTACTGTGACTGAACTTTGTCAGACGATGTACACATTGAATCCATGTGCCATGATTCAAGTTAATATAACTTATTTAAACTTTTCAAAGATTTCCATTGCACCGAAACAAGAGATTAGCATTCAAATGTGATTTAATGAGATTACTATTCCTTATCAGTAGAGAAGTGACTTCGTGCATATTGCATATATGCAGTCCTCTGCATATATTTCAAGAGCATATAATATGCACGTGTGCATATATGCTAAACGAGAAATATGCACTTCTTGGTCAAATTTTAACATGTAAATATCTAATCTATGCCGTTTTTCTTCTAGACCCCTGCATAGAAAACGATTTTAACTGTGGACACAAGTAAATTTTATAAAACAAATTATTCAAATTTAAAAAGTTTGTGGGTGGAATATTGAAACTATAAATGTATTAATGAATAATATGATACTTGGAAATTAGTAAATACTAGTAGTTATTGATAAATAAATGAATAGGTACAATTATTTTAGAGAGTTGTACTACTCAAAAAATATTAAAACTTATAGTACGACGGCACGTATATATGTATATAATTTATTTAAGTAATAAAACACGAAACGGTTTAAATTTACCATTTAATGACTTAGTTTCGCTGCATATAGCTGGGGATCCTTTAAGTTTAAAGGGAACCGCTGGTCTAACAAGATGGTTTATGATTTTCGAGTCATGACTAAAGTGATGAACGAAATGTGATATTTGAATGTAGGATAGTTTAGAAGACTGAATTTGGCTGAAGGAAACATTTGCTCCTCTTGTTTCTTGTGATGTAGAACGGGTGTTATCTCAGTACAAAAATACATTTAGCAGATAATATAAGGAGATTCACTGTTGGAAACCTGAAATACCATTTAACAATTAAGTCCAATTCCACTGTTTGAAACTCGCAAAGATTCGGTGAGCAAACACCAACCAACCTAATCCACCCCAAGAACGGGCGATACGAGTAGGAAAAGGGCCCTTAGCGGTCCAATCGAACTACACGAAAAAAGACCAAATTTGGCTAAACCACCCATCCCTAATTGGGTGCCAAATTTCCTACCAGATGATAAATATAAAAATAATTACAAAACTAACGACAGAACCAAAGAGAAAAACACTCGCAAAAATGACAGAGTAAGTAGAGAATATTAACATGTCCTAATTCAATCGCTATGTGCTCTGTATTGCAGTGGAACTGTCAAGGTTACAGTGCAAAATATGAGGACTTGCGAGTTCTGCTATATGAACACCATCCAACAGTTGCCATGCTCCAGGAAACAATGCTTGGAAGCAAGGTGCCCCGTGCTCCAGCAGGTTATACCCTTTATACTACAGAGGGTGATAGGGCTGTTCCTGGTGAGGGACTAGTCTGTCTTGTAAAGAATGGCACACCGTATAAACAGCTGCACATACGAACAGGACTTCCAAATCTTGTTTTTCAAGTTCACATGTCACGTCTATATACCATTTGCAATCTATATCTCCCTCACCATTTCCGAATTACCTCTAATGATTTAATAAACTTAGCAGTGCAACTACCACAACCATTCATTGACTGTGTGGATTTCAATAGCAAACATCCCTTATGGGGCAATCAAGAAGCTGATACTAGGGGAGAAACTATTGAAGAATTTTTGATATCTTCTGATGTCTCTCTTCTCAACTCAGGCTTAGCGACTCACTTCCATGTACAAAGTGGGACTACATCGGCCATTGATCTAAGCTTGTGCTCGGCAGTTGCAGCAGTTGCAGCTTGAGTGGAGCACCACTATGGATCTACATGGCAGTGACCATTGACCTATTCTTATCAATGAGATACACTGTGAAGCTAATTCCAGAGAACCAAGGTACCAACTGCATAAAGCTGATTGGAAAAGATTCACAGATGAAACTTATATTTATCCTTTTGATGAACTGATTAATATCACATCAATAGAGGAATTAGTATCATTTTACAATAATGTCATTATATCTGCTGCAGACCTCACTGTTCCCAAGTCCACTGAAAATTGTAGACCGAGGCAGGTCCCTTGGTGGACTCGTGAATGTCAGCAATGCATAATTGATAGAAAGCGAGCTTTAAGAAGATACAAAAGATCGGGACTAGGTATAGATAAAATTCCTACTGCAGAGCTAGAGCCCACGCAAAAAGAACGCTTCACCTTGCCAGAGTTGAATCTTGGCAAAAATACGTCTCCTCAATCAATGATAAGACACCAATGTCCAAAATATGGAAAAGAATACGTAAAATAGGAGGATCGTACTCGCCAATTATTTCCCCAATACTGACTAACAATGATGATATCATCAGTGAACCAGTAGAAGTAGCGGAACGACTTGCTGATCACTATCAATCCATCAGTAGTAATGATCGTCATTCTAATCAGTTTAGAAGGATGCAGCAGCTTGAGATCGCTGGACTTGATTTTAGTAGCAGAGAGAACTTACCATACAATGAATCTTTTTCGCTACAAGAAATGAACGTAGCCTTGAAGAGCTGTAAAAATACGGCTCCTGGAGAAGATCAGATTCATTATAAATTTATAAAACACTCTACTCTCATGAGACATGTCGTCAATTCCTACTTGCCATAATAAATCGAATTTGGCTGAAAAATGAATATCCATCTGGATGGAGAAGTATAGCATAGTGCTATCTTTCTTAAAGCCAGGAAAACCTACTTCAGATGTACAAAGTTACAGACCCGTGTCGCTGACCAGTTGTGTAAGCAAACTAATGGAAAAGATGACCAATACAAGACTGGTATTTGAACTTGAAAAAAGGGAACTCTTACCAAATACTCAATTTGGATTTTGCAAAATGCAGAGCACCATGGACGCGCTTGTGCGTGTCACAACTGATATCCAAGGCAACAGAGTTTAAACAACAAGAAGAGTGTTTTATGTGTCTCCTTTGACATTCAGAAGGCGTACGATACTACCTGGCGATTTGGAATATTACGTACCCTACACAAATTCGGTTTCAAAGGAGCTCTCCCATTGTATATCCAAAACTTCTTGTCCAATAGAATCTTTAGAACTAAGGTTAGCTCGAAACTTTCAACCTACAACACACAAGAGCAGGGAGTACCACAAGGTAGTGTCATAAGTTGTACGTTGTTCTCCCTAGCTATTAATGGAATATTGGATATTATCCCTCAAGATGTTAAGAAGTCTCTATATGTAGGGGAGGATGGTCATCAATGGGACAAAAAACACAGAAAGATTGATATTTCATTTACTATGGGCAAAGTACGAAAAATAAAAAATCCATGTGTAGTATATGTAGATACTCCTTTATAAAATGAAACTAACTCGAATGCTATCACATATTCTGTTGACTAGAAATAAATTAAATAAAAAACAAAAAAAAATGTCCCATTGTATAACAGCACTGGTGAACAATGGGACATACCCTGGTGAACGATGGGACAGTTTATCAAACTTGTTTATTGTTGAGGTTATGGTCAAATTTCAAGTTCGAATTATCTCTTTATGTTGTCCCACACTTAGTTTTGTTCATATAATATCAGTTTAATATCCTCTAGCTTCATTGAAGCCATGTCAGGAACATTTGGAAAATTAAGTTCATTAACATCAATATTTCGTATATATCTTTTTCATGCTTTTGGCCAACAGAATACGTTTTAGAAGTCGCATCAAATTCTACAATTGCATAAATCTTCATTTCCAACGTTTTCGGTAGCGATTTAAATTCTTCAGACGAATGGATCAGTTAGATTAAGGGTTCTATACCAGACCAAGAACAAGAGTTCACAGGCCATCTACGGCGGATAATTTATGAAGTGATTTCAAAGGCCCTATCCTAAGTGGCACAAGCAAAAAGCTCTTCTTTCTCTGGTGTATCCGTTGCAATCATGCTGCGTCTTTTTCTTTTATTAGTGAAATTTGTTTTCTATGCAGTGCTTTGTGATGACCTCAGATTGCTAAAGCCCTTAAACATGGTCGAAAGTACAGCTTCAGCTGGAAGCCCTGTTTCTAAAAGAAGCCCTGAAGCTACAGTTCACGTTATTGTATCAAAACTAGATATTTATTGATTCATATGGAATAACTAGACGGTTTGGTTGACAATAGGGCACTGTCCCATTGTTAACCAAATTTTGTGTCCCAATGATCACCATGACGCCATTTTGAAAACATATGGGTATAGCGGCTCAACTACAAAAGTATAAAGGTAATCCTTTCATAAGATCATATTTTACATATTACTTAATATTATAGAAAAATGGCGTAAGCTTATATGTTAAATAACAAGATTTATAACAATTGAAACAAAGTACGAAAAATTTAGTTTTCCCACCTCTAAAACACGTTTTCGTTTTTACACAGAGCTGACTGCACCCCAACCGCTGAATGCAATGCGAGTGAATGCACTAAAGTATGCCTAATTTACCACTAAGATTTCGTTAAAAATTACCCTCAAATTAGAAAGTTATTCAGCATGTCCCATTGTTCCCAGTGTCCCATTGATGACCATCCTCCCCTAGATGATCGATCTATTAATCTATGTAAGTGGATCATATCTACCTGGCTTAGAAAGACGCTTGCAGAGTGCGATTAATACTGCAAACTCTTGGACTAAGGAGAATGGCCTTAAATTTTCACCTGCTAAGTCTGTCGCTATCCACTTCCATCGAAAAAGAGCACATCAAACTCCTATGAATTTGAGACTAGGTAATTCTATCTTTCCTAATGTTGATTCCATAAAATATCTAGGGATGATTCTAGATAACAAATTGTCATGGAAACAACACATTAAGACGACAAAGACCAACTGTGTGAAAAGATTGGACCTCTTAAAACACCTATCTAACATTGAAAAACTTAACTGCGTTTTTCATTAATTTTAATAATAAATTGTAAAGTCACTATTTCTCAAATCTTGTGGAAGGCAGAGTGTTCTTATTAGTTGAAATTACTCAAAAACGAGATTTCTGTTAGTAACTCTAAATAGATATAGTTGGCAACACTTCTCCATTCCACAAGAGTCAAACTCATCATTCTACAAGCTTATACCAGCAGATCAGATTCAGCCGTCTTAAAGCAATGTGATGAGTCCATCTGTCACAGCTTGAGCACAGTTAGTCGGGGAAAGTCGAAGGTAGCCCTATCTTCTGGTTTACACTAACGGCAGTTCCAGCCATACTTGGTGTCTATTAGAGAACGGAGGAGGGGCCTGGGGTTGAGCGTAGTCTTCGAACACTTTGTCAGACGCATTTATAAACCATAGGTGAGCTACTCATGGTCGAGAGTAGTACTTACCTGTATTATGCAGTCTTATACTCTCATTACTAGCTAGGTGAACCATTATATGATTTATACTTTCCACAAGATTTTAGGAGTGAATGGTGACTATTTTTCTATGTAATTTTTCATTTTCTAATTTAGATTTCTGATTTATTTCTAGATTCAAATTAAGGAGAAGCAACTGGTCAAAGAGTGGGGCGACCACAGATTCCCACTTCTTTATTCGGGGAACTTTGCGGCATTTTCACATTAATAATTCAAAAGAACACTCTCAATAGGTTTTTGTAATTAAATGTAGGTAGTTTTTTTTGTGTGTAATTTAGTTAAAAATATATAATAGTATTAAAATTGTGCCGTAATTTATTCCTTCGAAAGCCAGTTGTAGTCAGTAGTATTTTTTATCTACTTTTTCCAATTGGTCCTTCGAACATTTTCTGGTTTAGTTTTGAGAGTGTTCGATTAGCTGTGCGCCCTCAACAGGTTGCTTCTCTTTGATTTTCTCTGATGCTGTGCTTGCTCAATGTTTATTTCGTGCATATGAATTCTGATCTCTTTTTACTAATGATTTTTTGCAGGATGTTTAAATTCTGTGTATTGATTGGGATATTTTATAAGCTGTGCTGATTTAGAATATGATTTTAGGGTTTTTTAAACCTTCCAGGATTTTTGAAATTGATTTAAATATTTGCGATTTTTTGATAGATTTATGATTTTTGATAGATTTGAATATAGATTTGTATAGATTTTTGATTTGGTCTGTTTACCTAGGTTTCCATTTTTGAAAGGTAACTAGTTGAATTAACAAAATGGATAATGCAGTTAAAAAACAACGAACGTCATTGCGACGAAAGATTACTTTAAAGATTAATTCTTTAGTTGACAAATTGAATGCTAATAGTATAGCCGAATTGCAGGGAGATTTAGATTTACTTGTAGATTATGAGGTAGAGTTAAAAAAGATTGACTATGATTTAATGAATAGATTAAGGCAGAGTGAGGAGGTTACAGAGGATTATCTTAATCAGGTTGAAGATGAAAATGATGAAGTAGCAAGGAAATTGAAAATTTGTAAGAATGAGATTTTGAATGCAATTTCTGCTAGAAACTTGAATAGTATGCCTGATCGTAGTACTTGATCGTAGATTGAATTACCTAAGATTAATTTACCTGAATTTTGGGCTGATAGTTCCAAAGATAAGATGACTTGTAAGAGATTTTTTTCTACTTTTGAGAATATGCTGACTTCCTACAGCTTAAATGATACAGAGATGTTTAATTTGTTAGAACGGCAGTGCATGGGTAGAGCCAAGGCTATGATATCATCCTTAAATGCAACTAACCAAACATATGCACAGGCTAAAACCACTCTGGTAAAAGCTTTTTCGGAAGAAATGCCTCAAAAGTTTAGTATTATACAAGATTTTGCAGATTTGTATTTCAGATGGGGAAAGGATGATCCCTTTCTATATTATTCCCAATTTACTAAATTAATTGACTGATGTCAGGAATTGTCCGTTGATTCAGATGTATTTAAGTTGTACTTCATCTGGAAAGGATTACCAGCTAAATTCCAGGAAATTTTGGTAAGCATTACTAACAAAGCGTATCCTAATTTGGTGGAGATTAGGGAGAATTTTTTGGAAGCTAGCAATAGGTATCTGAATAATATCAAATTTGAGACAATTTCATTGCACGGGGATGTTAGTACCTTTGCCACTACTTTACACACAACTTCAGTTGAAAACCGAAATACGAATTTACATAGCAATTCAGATAAATGTATATTGTGCTATGCACCACATGGAGTTTCTAAATGTTCAAAGTATGTAGACGCCAATTCTAAAATTGGGCGGTTAAAAGAACTGAAGCTGTGTTTCAAATGTTTTAAGGCTGGTCATAGTGCTAGGGATTGTAAGTTTGAAACTTCTGGTAGCTGCTTTAAATGTAAGAAAAAACATTGGAGTTTTTTATGTATTAGTAATGGTACTACTGAGAATGGAAATGGTATTGGAAATTCAGTTGGTAGAAAGGCAGATAGTACAGGTGATAGGATAAGGGGAAATAAACCTAAACAGGTAACTGGTGTTGTTTCTATTAGCGCTAGTATAAACATTTCAGATTCACTACTACCATTGGTTACTTTGTATCCGAATATTTCACAATTCAGAGATATCGGAGTAGATACTTTATTAGATACAGGTAGTCAGAATTCATTTATTACTAGCGATATGGCTGATCGCCTTCAGCTTGAAGTTCTAGATAGAAATATATCTGTTCTTATAAAGGGGATTAATTCTGTGCAGAAGGTAGTTACGAAGTCTGTTTTATTTCCTGTGAGAATTGGGAATTTTGATTATTATGTTAAATGTATTTGTGTACCCGAATTGAAAATTAGTTTCTCAACACCGAATATTAAGACCTTAGTGAAAAAGTTAGTTGACCGTGGATTTAAGTTAGCTTTCGAAAGATTTGAGATGATTGATTTCGATGAGGAGGTGAATGATTCAAACTTTTTATTGAGTGCGATTGCACGATTAGACTGTATTGTTGAGGGAAGTGGTGATAACTTGTGTTGTTAATATAAACTTCCTACTGGTATTATTCTTGTGGGATCTGTACATAGTTGGATTGAAAATTATGAGATGAGTTTAGATGAGACTAGCTTGGGTGAAAATAACAATAAAATAGGTTGTAATTGCAATACTGTGGAGACCTTTTCTGGAGTTAGTGTAAATGGTACTGGGGACTATTTAGATATCGGTAACGATAATTGTCACGATTCATTTCCTGATTTTTTAGACGTAGCGTCTTATGAAGAATTAGATAGGAAAAGTAACTGTATATTAAATTTGGAAACTGAGGTATCTGAAAGGCAGGAAATTGTAGAGTCAGAGAAAGAGGTTACGGATTTTGTGATGGAGCATTCATATCAATCTACTAGTGGACGGCATGTAATGCCTATTCCTTGGTTAACTAGATTTGAAAATTTGCTCGGTTCTAATGAACATTTGGCCTATAAAGTTTTACAGAGTGTTAAAACTAAATTTAAAGATACTGAAGTATTGTTAAGAGTAGATAAAGTTTTTAAGGATCAAGTTGAACAAAATATTATTGAGAAAGTTGAAGATTTTGATTCTTATAAATGTTCCTTCAAAAACTATTCATTCCTTAGTCATTTTCCGCTAGTTAAAGATGAACGTGAAACTACTAAAGTAAGAGTTATCTATATGGCAAACTTAGCTGAAAAGAAAGATGGTAAGAAAGGTCTTAGTTTGAATCAGTGTATTCATCCAGGCTACAATAAGAACTTTAAAATTGCTGATGCGTTCACGCTCATGAGATTTGACAAATTTCTTTTGACGTTCGATATTTCTAAAGCTTACCATAGATTAGAGTTGTCTGGTGAAAATTCATCTAAATTTTTATTTTATTGGTTTGAGAACATAGAAGATGGTAATTTCACTCCAATAATATACAGAAGTAATAGGGTAGTTTTTGGCATGAATGTTTCTCCATTTCTATTGCATTGTTGTTTGTATAATTTTTTGGTGCTGAATGTCTATAATTATACCGGGAAATACGATGAAGAGTTGGCAATTAAGTTAAAGGAATTATTAAGTAGAGTATTTCAGGGAGGTTATGTTGATAATTTCTCTGTAGGATTTGAGACTAAGGAAGAAATGACTGTGGCCTATGATTATATTTTAGACATATTTAAATCTAATGGATTTCCACTGCAGCAATTTGTAACAAATTCTCTTGAATTTCAGAATAGGCTTGATTACGAGAATAATGTAAATACTAAAGAGGAATGTAAGATATTGGGAATGACTTGGAATAGAGTAGAAGATACTTTTAGAGCACCAACTGTTAAGTTAGATGTAGGTGCAAATACTATGAGAAAGGTACTCAGTTCAATTAATTCGGCCTATGATTTAATGAATTCAAATTTGCCAGTTTTGAACAGAGCTAAGCTCTTTTTGAGAAACTTGTTACTAGGTAATAAGTACAAGTGGGATTTTGAATTACCGAAGTCCCTTGTAACAGAGTGGATAAAGATTGCTAAGCAATTTAATTGTTATATTCCAGCATCAATTCCTAGATACGTAGGGAGTAGAAACTCTACTTACACGATGATTGAGTTTGGCGATGCTAGTAAAGATTTCGTAGGATGTACTATTTATTTGAAAGAGAATAGCTCAAATAATGTGTCTTTTGTTTCCTCGCATAATAAAACTATTGACAGGGTCCTCAGAAGCAAGACTATGCCAGTCCTTGAATTGTGTGCTATTGAATTTACTGTGAGTAAGGTTTCTGAATTGGTAAACATGTTAACTACTGAATGTTTAAACCCTTTGATTATTAGTGACATTGTTATTTTTAGCGATAGTACCATTGCATTAAATTGGTTATCATCTGCAGAGTCACTAGTCAATAAATCTCAGAAACGATCAGTCTTTGTGAATAACCGCATTGATAACATTGTAGGCAACTGTAAATTCTATCAGATGAGATTCTCTCATGTTGGCAGCGAAGAAAATACAGCAGATTATGCTACTAGACTAGTGACGCCAAATAAATTGTTAAGTTCTGAATTTTTAAGGGGTCCCTCATTCATACAGAGTAGCTTGGAAAATTTGGAGAGTTTCCATGTCCCAAATAATAACGCTAATAATGACCCAGGATTAGTTAAATTTTCAGTTGCTCAGGCTGTGCAAACTGAAGTTGGTTCTTTAAATGAGGTAATCGATCTCCAGAGATTTTCGTCATTGTCACGAGCTGTTAGAGTACTTAGAAATGTAAAGAAGTTTATTAGAGCTCTTAAAGTTAAACTAGCAATAAAGCGCTCGATTAACGAAATTCCTGACGAGATAACCTTGAAAGACTGTGAGATTTTGATCTTGAGGCATGAGCAGCATTCTGAGTTCCCAGATTTGATTGAATATTTTTTGTCTGATAATAAAACTAGGTCGGCTATTCCTCCTCTTGTTACACAGATGAATATATTTCTTGATTCTAAAGATGGATTATTGAAAGTAAAAAGTAAAATGGGTAAGATGAATGCTGATCATGTTTCTAGAGTACAGATTTTGTTAGCTAAAGGAGGATCTTTTACTAGATTGATGGTCGTGGATTTTCATAGGAATTATAATCATGCTGGTGTTTATTATTTGTTGCACAAGATTAAAGCAAAGTATTTTATTCTGAAGGGATACTCTGCAGTCAAGGAAATATTAAGAACTTGTTATCATTGTAAAAGATTTAATAGTAGAGTAGTGAAGGTGAACGCGAATGATTATACTGAATGGAATGTGAACCCTGTAAAGAGATTTTTTGCTCATTGTTTTGTAGATTATTTTGTTCCTTATTATTCCTATTATGGTAGAGATAAGATTAAAGTTTATTGTGTAATATTTAAATGTGTTTGGTCTAAGATGATTAATGTGGATGTTACAATTGACGCCACTACTAAGGGATTTCTGTTATCTTTTCAAAATCATTTGTACAAGTATGGGTTACCTGAAAAGCTAATATCTGATAGTGGTTCCAATCTTTCGGCTGCTTTTACTTGGTCGAGAGAATCTTTGGACTCTGACGAAGTGAAAGAATACTTTGACCAATGTATAAGGTAGAAAGGTGTCAATTGGAACAGTATCCCAAGGGCTCTTTAAATCGTGGTATTGGAGGGATTATTGAATCAGGTGTTGCCCTAGTTAGAAAGTTGATTCAGGGATCTATTCGCAATAATATCTTAGATTTTCAGGAGTTTTCAAGCGTCATCAACCAATGTGTCTGCTACGCAAACAAAAGACCCCTTTGTCACCAGGAAGCTTTGCGTGACTCTGATCCAAATGACCAGTTTAACATTATGACTCCATAATATTTAAAGTTCGGCTACGACACGTGTGTTCTGGAAGTAGATTGTAATGAGAATCCTGACTATATGAGTTTGAATCAGGGTGACGTACCAAGGATACTTAAAGTAAAGGAATCTCTAAGGAAGTGCTATCATAGCGAGTTTTTATACGGACTAGTAAACCAAGCAACGAAGTACAAGGGAAAATATATGCCAGTTCTGCATCGAAAACTTCATGTCGGTGACATAGTTCTGATTAAGGATGTGTTCGTCAAAGCACCTAATTTTCCATTAGCAAGAGTTCTTTCAGCAAACGAAAACTCCTTAGGTGAAGTTACTTCTGTTACACTGCTGAAGGCCAACAAGTCTGTTGTAAAAAGAGACGTATCGACTGTAATTCTGTTAGTGGAGTCTGATCGAGGGGCTACTATTCCTTATGCTGCACCTTGTGAGGAACGGGATACTCCAGCAATACAAGATGAAACTAGACTTCGGAGAAAAGCAGCTATGAAGTGTCAAACTCAAATGAAGAAGCTGTACGACACATGTGATGCGTAAGATCAATTAAAGAAATTGATTGGTATAAATTGTATATAATTTTGTAATATATGTTGTGTTTTTGAATTAAACTGTAGAAGTTTTGAATTTTGGGGGGCGCAGATTGAAAAACTTAACTGCGTTTTTCATTAATTTTAATAATAAATTGTAAAGTCACTATTTCTCAAATCTTGTGGAAGGCAGAGTGTTCTTATTAGTTGAAATTACTCAAAAACGAGATTTCTGTTAGTAACTCTAAATAGATATAGTTGGCAACACTTCTCCATTCCACAAGAGTCAAACTCATCATTCTACAAGCTTATACCAGCAGATCAGATTCAGCCGTCTTAAAGCAATGTGATGAGTCCATCTGTCACAGCTTGAGCACAGTTAGTCGGGGAAAGTCGAAGGTAGCCCTATCTTCTGGTTTACACTAACGGCAGTTCCAGCCATACTTGGTGTCTATTAGAGAACGGAGGAGGGGCCTGGGGTTGAGCGTAGTCTTCGAACACTTTGTCAGACGCATTTATAAACCATAGGTGAGCTACTCATGGTCGAGAGTAGTACTTACCTGTATTATGCAGTCTTATACTCTCATTACTAGCTAGGTGAACCATTATATGATTTATACTTTCCACAAGATTTTAGGAGTGAATGGTGACTATTTTTCTATGTAATTTTTCATTTTCTAATTTAGATTTCTGATTTATTTCTAGATTCAAATTAAGGAGAAGCAACTGGTCAAAGAGTGGGGCGACCACAGATTCCCACTTCTTTATTCGGGGAACTTTGCGGCATTTTCACATTAATAATTCAAAAGAACACTCTCAATAGGTTTTTGTAATTAAATGTAGGTAGTTTTTTTTGTGTGTAATTTAGTTAAAAATATATAATAGTATTAAAATTGTGCCGTAATTTATTCCTTCGAAAGCCAGTTGTAGTCAGTAGTATTTTTTATCTACTTTTTCCAATCTAACACAGAGTGGGGGGGCCCATAGGACTATAATGCTTAGACTGTATAGGTCAATCATACGATCGAAGTTAGATTATGGGTGCTTCCTCTATGACTCTGCGTGTAAAAGGACACTAAAGTATTTAGATGCTGTCCACCATGCGGCCATCAGGCTGTGCACAGCAGCACAGGTGCATACCGGACTTCGCCTGTCATCAGTTTGTATGCGGATTCTGGCGAGCCATCCCTGATGAACAGGAGACAGCAGCTGTTGCTGCAATACTACGTGAGATCAAGGCAAATGATATCTTCACCAATTATTGAATATTTACCAACAAAGATACCTAATGAAATTAACATGACTCACAACCACTCATTTTACCATAAAATCTATATGAGTTTAACAAGTATTGACTTCACCCCAAATGTCATACCATACACTTTCCCAGATCGACCAATCTGGAGACTAAAACAATCGACCGTTTGTGATACTAGTGGCCTTCACCCAACTAAACGAGTGGCTACAGATAGAGAACTGAGAAATATCTTCTATCACCATAAATCGGACCATCACAGTGCAGAATTTAATGTTTATACCGATGGATCAAAAGATGAGGAAAATGTTGGTTGTGCAGCTGTTAGTATTAGAAGTAAAATTACTAGAAAGCTGCACCCTGCAAGCTCAATCTTCACAGCTGAGTTGTGGGCTATATGCTGTGCTATTGAAATCATCAATATGTCCACTTTTAGTAGATTTGTAGTCTTTGTTGATTCAAAAAGCGTACTGGAGACTATATCCCATTTCAACAGAACTCACCCAATTATAACTATGATCATTGAGGAAATCTTAGATCTGGAAGAATCGAGTAAAACTGTAACTTTCTGTTGGTGCCCAGCACATGTGGGCATCATGGGCAATGAAGTGGCTGACAAGCAAGCAAAGCGTGCAGCTATAATGGAGCGACCTGCTCATAACGAAAACGTTCCATGCAAGGACTATTACCCTATCATTAAACGATCTCTGAGATTACAATGGAAGGAACAATGGACTGCTATTCAACCTTAGAGAAACAAACTACGTGAAATAAAGGATTCAATTGAGGTCTGGCCTTCGTCATACTCTTTCACTCGACCGCTCTCGAAACTTTTAACACGACTAAGGATTGGCCATACATTGTTAACGCACCACTATTTGTTGGAGAGAGCTGAACCACCCCTGTGTGAAGATTGCTTCGTGCAAATGACAGTGAAACATTTCGTAGCTGAATGTCCTAACCATCTCGAATCTAGAAGAAGATACTTCCCTACTACTATTGGCTTGAATAGTCACAGAGAGATTTTGAGAACTGTTTTAGGTGAAAGGGAGGGGGCTGTATTTGACATTGGTGGACTAGTTAACTTCTTGAGAGACTGTAATATTGACATCAGACGTGTATAAGGGATGGAGAACCTGAAGAATGAATGATTTGCGGTTCGAAATGGCCACGTCGCTGAAGCACCATGAATTCTGGATACAACTAACTAACTAACTAAGTTTAATGTTGAGTCCAGGTAGATAAAAGAGTAAATATATCATTACTGAGGTTAATGAAACTACTAATAATAAGTTAGTAGTTACTAGTTGCTTCAGAACATACCCATCTTAGCGACTCTATATATTTTAGACTAAACAGAAAGAAAAGGGTGATTCTTTTTACAGTTACAAAATATTGGTGGTCAAACTTGCAAAGAGAAATCCTAAACAAAATTAGGATGGGGTGATAATCTATGTATATATAGATTTGGAAGTTATGTATTTTCATGATAGGGTTCAAATTTTTTCATACATTTGAATAACTTTGAGGATCTTGAAAATACTCGCGGAATTATTGTGGTCTTTCAGGATATTCTTTAATGTTAGGTTTTGAAGATTTAGGTTTGCTTTGAATACATTTCTATGGTGAGTTATTGCTGGGCAGTGAATGAATTGATGCTTAATGGATAGGTTGTCATTATTGCAAAGGGTGCAGGTAGGCGGCATGAGTCTGGTGCTGTCATTCATTAGGTATTTATGAGTAGGGTTGTGACAATATGCTTTTAGCATAAAAATATATTCTAAAATAAAGCATATTCTTTTTGTTGAAAAGTAATAAAACATATTCTTTTTGTTGAAAAGTAATAAAACATATTCTCTTTATTAAAAACATATTCTACTTATTAGAAACATATTCTTTTCAAAAATAAACAAAAATATCATGAAACTATTATATATCTCAGTTCAGAGATATGCCATAGAAACAAATTTAAAGGTCCTCTCCAGGCTCCGGGAAAAAAATGAGTTTATTACATAATATTACAGAACTAAGGTCTACGATCATTATTCCGCAAACCGCATACAATTTGGTTCAGTATATATTTTATTATTTGCTTTTAAAGTTTTTTAATACTCTGTGAGCAACAATCGAGCGAATCTCCAACCTGACGCTGAGAAAGAATATTGTACACTCTTTGTTATGATTGTAAATTTAGATTTTTAAACAAACAAAGCGTTTTTGGCTCTCTATTAAGATATTAATTGTTTCTAAAAGTATATAAACGTTTCTATAATAAGTTTATCCAAATTTAAACCTTTAAACGAATAATGAATAGATTTAATAAACCAAATACCTAGTTGACAATCAAAAAAAATGGTGTACATTCTTCTTCTTTAGACTGAAACTTAGAAAGTCGAAAGTAAAGTAGGTTTTGTAGAGTTTGGATTATAAAAATCTTTAAAAGCATATAAAGTTAAAAATATGCTATCTAATTTTATGGGGTTTGCATTAAAATAATAAGAAACATTAGCCTCGTTGATTTAGGCAATAAAAAAATTTGCTTGGAGGGGACCTTTAACCTAGATACAACTAACGAATATATATTTACATAAAAACAATATGTAGGTATTTTAGAAGACGGTTGCCCACTAATACATGCCAAAATTATTGGAACCAACAATCCGAATTAAGGTTAATTCTTGGAAAACCTGTTCAGGGTTCAATATTGAAAAGTTTCATAAATTAATATTAGAAAATGCATTTTAATTTTATCTTTATCTTAACAACTTTTCAACGTTTTATAGTTCAAATTTGAAATTTACCAGTTTTATTAACCAAATATTACTGTGACTGAACTTTGTCAGACGATGTACACATTGAATCCATGTGCCATGATTCAAGTTAATATAACTTATTTAAACTTTTCAAAGTTTTCCATTGCACCGAAACAAGAGATTAGCATTCAAATGTGATTTAATGAGATTACTTTTCCTTATCAGTAGGGAAGTGACTTTGTGCATATTGCATATATGCAGTCCTCTGCATATATTTCAAGAGCATATAATATGCACGTGTGCATATATACTAAACGAGAAATATGCACTTCTTGGTCAAATTTTAACATGTAAATATCTAATCTATGCCATTTTTCTTCTAGACCCCTGCATAGAAAACGATTTTAACTGTGGACACAAGAAAATTTTATAAAACAAATTATTCAAATTTAAAAAGTTTGTGGGTGGAATATTGAAACTATAAATGTATTAATGAATAATATGATACTTGGAAATTAGTAAATACTAGTAGTTATTGATAAATAAATGAATAGGTACAATTATTTTAGAGAGTTGTACTACTCAAAAAATATCAAAACTTATAGCACGACGGCACGTATATATGTATATAATTTATTTAAGTAATAAAACACGAAACGGTTTAAATTTACCATTTAATGACTTAGTTTCGCTGCATATAGCTGGGGATCCTTTAAGTTTAAAGGGAACCGCTGGTCTAACAAGATGGTTTATGATTTTCGAGTCATGACTAAAGTGATGAACGGAATGTGATATTTGAATGTAGGATAGTTTAGAAGACTGAATTTGGCTGAAGGAAACATTTGCTCCTCTTGTTTCTTGTGATGTAGAACGGGTGTTATCTCAGTACAAAAATACATTAGCAGATAATATAAGGAGATTCACTGTTGGAAACCTGAAATACCATTTAACAATTAAGTCCAATTCGACTGTTTGAAATTGAATGTGTATGTTTGAAATTGACTTACTATTAAAAAAGTTTAAATTTGAAACAGCTTTGTTATGTTTTTTTTTTCTAACGTTAAACATTTCACAGTAAAAGTAAAAACTTGAGATTACACCTTCGATTAATTGTAAGTTCCATTCAAACCACCAAAGTACAATTACATTCAAAACATAACTTTATATATACAGGTTAACTTTATTTTAAATTCCGTAATTAACTGTGTTCATGTAATATGCACACTATGTTGAATAATTTCTGGAATGTAAAATGCATATTTCCAATATGCATTTTGGTTCAGCATATATGCACAATGACTTTTTGCATATATATGCATTTTGGTTCTGCATATATGCACATTGACTTTTTGCATATTATATGCAGAAATAGGCATATAATATGCTGCATATCGTGTCAAAAATTATGCATATTTTATGCTGCATATTGTCACATCCCTACTTATCAGGTTTATAAATTCAATAACAGCACTTTTAATGAATTGAGCATAAAAAGCATAATTGAGCATAAAAAGAATATTTTAAAGGAATATAAAGTATATTTCAGAGCATAAAAGAATATATTTCTTGAGAATATAAAGCATATTTCAAAGAGAATATTGTCACAACCCTATTTATGAGTCATATTGGTGTGGCCAATTCTCCATCTGTTATAACACCTTCTTTTCGTGTTATATTTAGTTTATACCATGAGATAGGCTCTTCTTTAATTTCTTTTAGTTTTTGATTCTGCTGTTGCCATCAGGTTTTCCATTTTTCACGGATAGTTTCTTTAATTTTGTGGGACCAATTTGTGTCAGGGCATGTTAGGATCTCAGGGTAATTAGAGGTCACGGCTTGGGTACCACTGTCAGCCAGGTCATTGCCCGGGATCATTTTGTGGCTTGGAATCCATATCGAAGTTATTTTGAAACACATTATTATTAGCATGTGGAATTCAAGTTGGAGGCGATATACCAAGTGATTTTTTGGGTCTATATTTGACAGACCCTGGACAGAACTAAGTGAATCATAACATATGGCTATCATGGCTATCACAGATGCTATCTTTGGGAGAGATACAGAGCGAGTGACATTTCCATAGACTGCTGCTGCTCCCACACCATTGTCATCTTCGGAGCCATCTGTGTATATTTGGGTATGATTGGGGTAAGTTGACTGGATGTGTTCTTCGAAGATTAGGAGGAAATTTCTGATGTCTTTCACTAGAGGAGTGGCCAGTTCTGTATCAGTAGATGGTGTTCGTAGTTGCCATGAGTATATAGAGGGTGTTCTATATGGAAGTACTGGTTGTAGAGGGATGTTCAGTTTATCTATTGCTTCAGTTGTTCTTTGTCTGAATGGATTCAGTGCTGGACGGGTATTTGCAAATTGTCTCTGAAGGGTTGGATTGATTATTGAATTACAGGCATCCCCCGCTTTAGTTACCAAATCACGACTCAGATTAGTTACCAAACAAAACTAAAGCGAATAAAAGTGACAAGAAATTTATAATTGTCAGTTATAGAAAGAAAATTTGTTTTAGTGTTGTTAGAGTACTACGTATGCAAGCATATTAATAATAATATACAGTCTTTCATTGTTTGTGACTATGATGAAAAAGTTTAAAGTCGTGCATTTATTAAATGTTTTAAAATCCATCCATAGCTTAACTCTCACTCAGTATAGGTGAGTAATTAATAGATACTTAGATTTCTATAACTATTGTGCTACATTTAACAAACCGCAATTTTATGCTCTATGAAATGTTTTTGGTAGTAGGGTACTAAATTCCAAGTTATTGGTTTGTTCTACAATTTCGGACACGTCAGAAAAGAAAATATCATTATTATTATTTAACTTCTATTCTAATTGGTATCATAGATACCAATTGAAATAAAAGTTAAACAATAATTATTGTATAAAGATTTTCACGTGTTCGAAAATATGGAACCGTGCAATAACACGGAACTTATCCTAAAATAGGACAAGTTGAATTTCTGAACCAACTGCTTTTAATAACCTTATCTGGATTATAATTTCGGTATTTTTTTTAGTTACCGTGAAATAATCACAAAAAATTGTCTCCGTTTTCTATGTCTACGAACGGTTCTTATTTCGAAACATGACTCGAAATAAGTACCACTTTTACTAAAGTTAGTTGTACTTAAAGCGAGGCTTGCCTGTATATACTGGGTTTAAGATGAAGCATTTAGTTTGAAAATACTTTCTGCAAATCAAATCTGTTCTTCGGTCTTTTAGTGATGGTTCGTTTGTCTACTCTAGTCTATTTTAAGTTTGATGATTAGTCTATAGGTTTGCATTAGAATGTGGTGATCTGCACCCCATAGTACAGGCATTATTTGATATGACCTCGGACAAATTGCAACAGAATTTATTTCAACTGTTTTATGTTCATGGAGGTGTCCACTATAACATATAAAAACTCTTAAAGAATCCTGGTTGCGGAAGGTTCCATGGCGGCCATTTTTCAAAATGGCCGCTATAAATCTGATACTTCCCAATATCTTTATTTCTAAATGACACATGGCTTTGCATTTAAGTAACAAACATACATTTTCTGGGGCCAGGAATCCAATGAAACACATTTCAATAGGCTACACCTGACAAAAAAAGCCGAATGGCAGTCATTATCCATAAATGGCTGCATATTCCTGATATTTTCAAATATTTCCTCTTCTTACTGACTTATTGCTTTGATATAAAGTTCTATAAGTATATTTTCTGTTGCCAGGAATCAATTGAAATGAATACACTCCATCCAGCTTAGAGCGTGGATGAAGCGTGTACTGGGATAAAACACAAAAAGGGGGTTTTCTTCCACCACTCCATCCAGATCAGAGCGTGGATGAAGCGTGTAATGGGATAAAAACACAAACAAATAGGGTTCTCTTCCACCACTCTACCCAACTCAGAGCGTGGATGGATCGTTTACTGAGAGGAAACACAAACCAAAGTGGTTCACTTCCACTACTCTATCCAGCTCAGAGCGTGGATGGATAGTTTACTGAGAGGAAACACAAACCAAAGTGGTTCACTTCCACTACTATATCCAGCTCAGAGCGTGGATGAAGCGTATGCTGGGCTTGGCTTGAGTTCGTATATGCCAACCCTCTACAGTTGCCACATGCAGCTGAGCAGTCTATGTCGTGCTTCTTGCAAGTGCACTTCAGACTGCTGCGGTCTGTCTGGAAGATGCAGCGTATACTTTGAGTAGCTCTTGTGGTGCTGGTGGCAATTTTGTCTGTACGGGCACGAGTCCTCCACTGATTTCCCGCCAACCCCAGTCGACTGGCCATAGATCATTAGCTGCAATATCCTTCCACTTCTTCACTTGGTAGTAGAAACGAAGGCTGTGGTGTTTTGCTGCTGCTGATGAGGGTGGTAGGCTTTGGGGTTACACATGAGAAGACCTGGAGGCGAGAATTTCTGGCAGAAACGTCTATGTCGCAACACGTTTAGTGACTCTTCAGGTTTCCCATTGTAAGGGCATGACATGGATTTATCTCCTGCATCTACAACATCATCACTAGACACTGCCTGTCTGTCGAACACATCCGTTTGTTCACGGAAGTGCGCACTGGTTTTAAATTTTCTGAGGGAAGTTCCCTTGCCAATGCCATTCTCTGGAGTAGTAGTATCTCCCTCCATAAGATCTTATATGAAGAAATTGTGGTGTGATACATAAGGGCCTAACTGCAGCTTTACATATTTAATGTTCAGGCACATGTGTTTTTTTCACATTCTTCTTTGGCTCTAGTTGGAAGAAGAGGTTACATGAGTTGAGGTTGGAGTGGTAGATGAGAAGGATGAGCAGATCTGTGTCATCTCCGATCACCACAGTGTCAGATGTAGCTGCCTATTGTACTATGCAGAATGATGTGTCTCTCAGTTCTGTGACCGTAGTTTGGTGTTGAACAAGAGCTGCTTGTTTCCCAGCAATCTTTCCTTTTTCATTGTCACCAGCATATCTTCACCAAACGTCACTATTGTTCTAGCATTCACTCTCGTACGTCTCTGGGGAGTGGTATTCTTTGTTGATGTATACATCATAGCATCAAACACGACTGTTGTCTGTCCATACTTCCTTGCCACATACTCTGTGTATTGCGTGCAGATACTTTTATTTGTTGAGCCACGTGTCCATGGAATGCACTAGACAAGTGCCCCACCATCCAACACGTAGTGGACTTGGCTTGTGATTCTAGATGCGTCATGTGTCAAGAGAGTCCAAATAGCCTCGGGTAGCACTGGCTTATGTGGCTGTCGGAGCAGAAGTGTGGAACCAAATAGAGCTGGTGGGTAACTGCATAGTTCATATATGAACACAGACTGCAGGTCCTCTGTATCTTTTGCATCAATGGTTAATCGCTGGAAAAGCAGCTGTGGTTCCACCTGTCAATCATCAATCAATACTGCCGATTTGGAAGCCAACGTGATGGTTTGGTTCTTTTTCTAGAATGTCTAGCTGGCAGCAATTTGTCCATCCATGTTAGTCAAGATAGCAGTTCCAACAGTTTTGGCTGAATCCACATTAACTTGGCTGGTTGCATGCACACCTGTCGAGATACTAATCAAGCTCGGATCTGAACAGAAGTGTGTTCTCTCTTCCAGATAGCTGATAAATGAATGAGTGAATTTTTATCTCATTAATTTTTTTATAAAAGCTCAACGAATAGACTTTTCAGTATTTTTCCTCCTTATTAATTTCCATTTAATATTTACACATTCATTAGCAAACACTAAGGAAGAATTTTCCATTTGAAAAAAAGTAACAAGTAAAGATAAGAAACAAATATTTCTTATGTATTACTGTTAGCAACTCAATAAGGAGCTTGGAGTGCGCAAATTATATGGCACAACTCGCTAAGCCGCTAAGACATTCATGTTCTCTTCATACATCTAATGACTGGGGTAGCCGGTAAATTGCTCGGAAACAATTGCTCGAAAACAATTGCTCGAAAAACAATTGCTCGAACGAACAATTGCTCGAATTATCAAATTGCTCGAATGAACAATTACTCGAATTATCAAATTGCTCGAATGAACAAAATTGCTCGAATTATAAAATTGCACAGTTTTCGATTTTAGAAAAGTCAGTTATTCATGAAGTTGAGCTGCACCTAACAATCCTTGTTACTTTTTAGTAATTGATCATTAGTCATTCTATAAATGATTTTAATTATTACTCATGCAGCATAATTAGTTTAGACCATTTGTGTCATCTCGTATGTAACGTGTGAATTGGAATCATGTGGTGAATCAGTACCTACTATTCATGCTTTTTTAAATCATAAAACCCGAATTTTTTTGTAGATTTATTAAAACTCTGCCATAACTTTGAATTATTTCACCTATTGAGTTAAATTTTCAGGTTTTACGATTAAAAAAAAACATGAATAGTAGTGATTCACCACATGATTCCAATTCACATGTTACATACGAGGTGACACAAACGATCTAAAAAAAGATTATGCAGAATGAGTAATAATTAAAATCATTTATAGAATGATTAATGATCAATTACAAAAAAGTAACAAGGATTGTTAGGTGCAGCTCCACTTCATGAATAACTGATTTTTATAAAATCGAAAAATGTGCAATTTTATAATTCGAGCAATTTTGTTCATTCGAGCAATTTTGTTCATTCGAGCAATTATTTTTGAGCAATTGTCTTTCGAGCAATTTACCTAGAACCCATGACTGGAGAGAGCTCTGATATACTCCTATTATATTTGAATAAATGCTCATAATATGAGTATCTTACCAGTTCTCACCTTCATTTTTTATCTAATCGTATGTAATTATATGAAAAAGTAAGTCATTTTTTTAAAGACAGCTTCTAAATCGATTTAGAGTTAAAGTTATTATTATTTTATTTAAAATGGTCGGCATTTCGGATTTTTTGTCAGGATTAGCTTATTAAAATGTATTTCATTGGATTTCTGGTGCTAGAAAATGTATGTTCAACATTTAAAAATCAAAGTACTAAGTCATTTCGAAGTGGAGATATAGGATTATATCAGTTTTACGGCTGCCATTTTGGAATGCTTTTATGGAGTCTCCCACCACCGGGATTCCTTAAGAGTTTTGATATGTTATAGAGGGCATTTTTCTGAATATAAAACAGTTAACCGACTTTCTGTTGCAATTTGTCCGAGGTTGACCCCTTTTTTACACGAAATTCCTGTACTAAAAGGGAATTAATAGTTAATATAATGATTTTGGTTATAATTAGATAATAATCAGAACAGCAATGATCACCAAGAGACTTCAAATCTTAAAGTTTATATTTCATAATTAAAAGATGGAACAATAATTAAAGGAAAATATGTTCATGTCTATAAAACTTAAAGGTCCTCTCCAGGCTCCGGGAAAAAATGAGTTTATTACATAATATTATAGAACTAAGGTCTACGATCATTATTCTGCAAACTGCATACAATTCGGTTCAGTATATATTTTATTATTTGGTTTTGAAGTTTTTTAATACTCTGTGAGCAACAATCGAGCGAATCTCCAACCTGACGCTGAGAAAGAAGATTGTACACTCTTTGTTTTGATTTCAAATTTTTATTTTTAACAAACAATGCGTTTTTGGCCTTCTTTCAAGATATTAATTGTTTCTGAAAGTATATAAACGTTTCTATAATAAGTTTATCCAAATTTAAACCTTTAAACGAATAGTAAATAGATTTATTAAACCAAATACCTAGTTGACAATCAAAACAAATGGTGATTCTTCTTCTTCAGACTGAAAATTAGAAAGTTGGAAGTAAAGTAGGTTTTGTAGAGCTTGGATTATAAAAATCTTTAAACGCATATAAAATTAAAAATATTCTATCGAATTTTATGGGGTTTGCAGTAAACATTAACCTCGTTGATTTAAACAATAAAAAAATTTGCTTGGAGGAGACCTTTAAATCCGTCTTGGTATATGAAATTATAGTAGATTTTAGAAGTACTAAATAAAAATAAGGGAGATGTAATCTTTAATAATATCCTAGATTCTAATACTTTTATGAAATTTTGTAAAATATAATTAACAATAAATAGAGTAGGTTTCGCTCAAACTAGGGTGAGTTTCGAGTAATTGGTCGGTTCCACATTTTCTATCAAAGAGTTTAGTTTATAATTATACATACATACTAGTTATTGTAGGTATACTTTATTCTTAATGATCGAAAATATGAAACTGTCCGGTAACTCGGAACTTACCCTAGTACCTATTTAGATTAAATAAAATTTCGAACAAGAGTGTAATTAAAACAGTAACCTCATACTGTTTGTTGTACAGTTAAACTTACTTCACTTTAATTACCGTTACAATTATTAAGTTAGGTAATATCTGGAGTTTTGAATTCAGAAAATTTAAATTTAAATCCGTCTTTAACAGTCCAATTTCCCACACTAGCTTAGGTATGTATAAGTAGTTTATCTAGAGCTAAGCAGGTAAATTGCGGCACACTAACTAACTGCGGCCTCTAACAACAGAAACATCATAGCTTCAAAACACACGTTAAAAACTTAATTTACTAAATAATAGCATGCACTGCTCTTCTTTTGGTAGCTACGCCATTTCAATGTAATTTCGGTTCAGAATGTTTTAGAGACTCTCTTGAGAGGGACGCAATTAAAAATTTAAAGGGCCGCAATTTACTTGCGTGACCCAAGGTAGGTAAGTAGGTTGTTGTGTAGTTAATTTACTACATATAGCAAAGTGATACCTAACAAGGGGTGACTAAGTAGGGTCAAGTAAGTAAATTGCGGCACTTTGACTAACTGGTCTCTTATCGTAGAAACATCAATGGGGTACGGTCATTAGCTCCCCCGGATTTAAGCCCTCTCAGTCTAGAGTCCCCTGGAACAAACCCCCCCCCCCCCCCGGTCACGAGCACCCCCCCCTGTTTTTTAATCCTTATTTACCTAGTTAAACAAATGAAGAGCTACTTAGAAAGGGTTAACTGAGATTTCATAATTCAATCTAGTTTGTTGTATCCGTTAGTTTGTTAAACTGCACACTTCATGATTATTTAATAACCTGTCAGGGGGGTTCGGGGTGCGGCTCGCCCCCCGATATACATATATTTTATATTAAATCAGTAATGAACAGCAAAAGTGTCAATAAGGATTAAATAATGTAGGTGAATAAGGATTAAAAACAGAGGGGGGGGGGGGCTCTTGATGGGGAGTGGGGGCTTATGTCCCAGAGGGACTCATGACCTACACCCGGGTTGGCCACTCTAATTTAAAGACAGATTTAGTTAACTAATAATATTATTCAGCTACTAGCTACCACCAAAGAGTATCATATTTCAAGTGAGTGCACCTAATTACATTTTAGATACCTATGAATAGTAATATACTTCATTTTAACTCTGATGGTATTGAACTTTGTTGTTTCAATCATAGAATATTTCATATTCGTCTAGCCTCGCACGGGATCCAAGAAATAACGTCCCTTTATGTTTACATTAAAGGTGCGTTCCCGTGCTGAAGAACTCGAAGGACGTCCTTCAGTTCTACGAGAACCAACCGTTCCCGTGACGAAGAACGTTCGTCAAGTTCGTGGAACTCGACGACACGGTAGATAGTACGTCGAGCTGTCCCTCTTGGCAGCCGTGACGTCACAAACGTAAACAAACAAACGAAAAAGGCGGGAGTAACACCCGCCAAAACATGTAATATTAACATAATATTACATGTTTTGAGATTAATTGATAATTAATTAAACGGTTTAAACCCATCAAACAAAATTAATGATTGTTAATATCCCTAATTAATTAATGATATTAATTCCTATCCACGGAATCGTACACATTGAAGTGGTTGCACGGGAACGCTAACCGAGGGACCGTACTTCGTACCTTGAAGGAACGTTCTTCGAGTTCTTCAGCACGGGAACGCACCATAAGTTCCATGAGGATATGATTCCGTTTGAATACAATTCGAACATTCGCTCAGCATCCTTTTGGGATGTGGGATCTGAAGCGGAGGTGCGGTACTCCAACGGAGTTCCCGGGGTTATTGTCATGTAACCTGGGGAATATATTGTTACCCCTAGTAATATTGGAGGAGCCCCGTTAGTTGTATCAATTTATGACAAACTATTGATAAAATAACAAAGATGGTTGTCAAAAGAAAATTATTTACAATGGTACCAAACAGTATCACCGCGTGCGTAATGGTGGGGTCTCTTAGGTATGGGAGAACGAGAAATACAATAATTGTAAAACCTACACACTCAAAAGTATCAAAACCTTGTCAATTCCGCGTACTTTGTTTGCTGAGCGAGAAATAATTAATATTCATTTGCAATACCAATTCACAAAAGGTACGGGAATACTTAGTTCCTATAAATTAAAATTGTTTAAAGTTCTTCCACTTTCAAGTTGAATGTAGAATCAAGGTAGATAGATAAAAGAGTAAAGGGCATAACTGAGGTTAAGGAAACTACTAAGTAAGAGAATATAAGATATCTTTAAAGTAACTCACAGATGAGAAACTCTTACAGACTAGAATATACCTTACACATCACCAAATGAACATTTAAGTAAAAAAAATATACTATTAATTTGTTGTTAATCGAATAATATATCAGTCCTGGATTGAATTGGATTTATTGAATTCCCATGGAATGTATATTTACTTTTTATAAGTTTCTTATTGTGATATATAAGAGGTGACTAGTCCATTCGCCGAAAACACACATTTGACGCAAATATAAAAAAAAACACTATACGTTAATAATATAAAGAGATATTGTCCACCTAGGACAAAAAAATGTATACTTTACTGTTTTTTATTGTAAAATGAGTATGCCTTATAAAGGTAAATAATTTTCATTCTTTTCGGCAGAACTGTTTTCGGAAGCGGCGAATGTGTTTTCGGCGAATGGACCTAGAACCAAATAAGAGTAGACTACCTCGCGTGTACGATAATGAAGAATAACCCCCATAAACTAATAGCTACTTCACTACGACCCACACAAACTATAGGAATTACTGAAAAAAGTTCTAATAGTTCTTTAATAAAGTAAAACTCAAAAGAACTTCCTTAATATCAGGAATGTTATAAAATAATATTGCAACTAAATTAACAAATATATTTTATGCGACGTTGAAGTTAATAATTAAGGTCTATGGTTGATATGAATGGACACTTTTCGGCAATACAGAAGTAGGTAACTAATTTCTGATCAGTGAAACTTGGCCATTATAGAGCATGTCTTACACTAGTGTTTGACATACTAAAACAATAAAATAAAGACTGATAAAATTGTAATGGCTTAAGATGAGGATTTAAGATATAGGAAGAATAAAATCGGTGAGAGGACTGAACCCTGTGGTATATCACCAGTAAATGAAACTGAGTTCTTATGCGAATGTGACAGTCAGGTCTTAAGAGAAATTTTTATCCTGGAAAAGGAGAAATGTTTGCTTTTCTACCCAGGACGAATGCATTTCTTCTAGTTGGTAGAGGTTTAATATTTTGCTTCTAGTCGGTAGAGGTTTAATATCTTGCTTCTAGTTGGTAGAGGTTTAATATCTTTCTTTTAGTCACGACGGTTTGATTCTCTTACATCATCTTGTATCTTTTGATTATCAATTTTTCTGTTCTCTTGACTATCCAAAGTTCTCGTTCAGAGCAGAATGTAAATAAAATAAAAACGTTAATTTGACAACTTACAGTGTTTAAATAGCAGCTCACTACTTTAGCGCCTTGCATAATATTACAATGGAGTAAGATGAAACTCATTGCTAAATACACTAGTAGAGTCAAAAGCCATAACGAATTAATCTAGTAGAGGGCTTAACGTCAAAAGGAAATTAAATACAAGAGACTGCAAGAAACAGTCAGAAAGGAAAGTGGCTACATAAACTAAGTCAACTACCACCAATCGGTGATAATGTTCATGGATGCAGAAAAGCTACTCCGTGAATGCAGCTACTTACCAAGGAATGTGACGAAAAGGAACACCAGCACACGTTGCTGCACTCGTGGATGAAAGAGGAAAATGAAGAGGAGATAGTAAATGAATCCTAGGAGCCTATCTAACATCTAGTAAAGGAGCACAACCCTAACGCTATCCTCAAAAAATTGGAAATAGCGTTAAAAAATGGTAAAGAAGACAATACATAAACCAAATTAAAAAAATATCTTCCAATTACCACAAACAGTTTTAAGATAAAGCCCCTGGAGTCTCAAAACACATAACACACTTAAAAAAATAATATCATTATACACACACACATCAGTATAACTATTTGTTCGCATTATTTGACAAAAAAAACTTAAAATTAGTCATTGCCCTACACTTCATCCATATACTCCTCATCTCTCCTACGCTTTTTTCTTCTTTTTCCTAGCCAGAGCAACTGTCTAGTGTCGTAGTGAACATCTCTGATGATTGAGTCCACCTGATCCACTCCATCACCCAGTCTAAGGTTAGGAACACTCAGGTTGATGTAGTTCAGTTCTTCATTTTTCAGAGGTGCTTCAGGCAATGACCGTTTGCGCCTCTCTTCATCGTGCTTCACTATTTTGTCCGTGTCAACGGGGTTCAACTTGGCCTCTGGTTCTAAAGCATTTCTACCCTCATATTTCATGGCTTTATCGTCAGCTTCTTGAAGTAATTCTTTTGGAACAACTATGGCCACCTGCTGAGGTAGATCAGGCACCTGTGGCTGTTGAACTGGTACCTGTTGCTGCACTAGAACCTGCTGCTGTTGCTGCACTGGAACCTGCTGCTGTTGCTGCACTGGAACCTGCTGCTGTTGCTGCACTGGAACCTGCTGCTGTTGCTGCACTGGAACCTGCTGCTGTTGCTGCACTGGAATCTGCTGCTGTTGCTGCACTGGAATCTGCTGCTGTTGCTGCACTGGAACCTGCTGCTGTTGCTGCACTGGAACCTGCTGCTGCTGAATTGGAACCTGCTGCTGTTGCACTGGAACCTGCTGCTGTTGCACTGGAACCTGCTGCTGCTGAATTGGAACCTGCTGCTGCTGAATTGGAACCTGCTGCTGCTGAATAGGAACCTGCTGCTGTTGAATAGGAGCCTGCTGCTGTTGAATAGGAGCCTGCTGCTGTTGAATAGGAGCCTGCTGCTGTTGAATAGGAGCCTGCTGCTGTTGAATAGGAGCCTGCTGCTGTTGAATAGGAGCCTGCTGCTGTTGAATAGGAGCCTGCTGCTGTTGCACTGGAACCTGCTGCTGCTGCTGTTGCACTGGAACCTGCTGCTGCTGAACAGGAACCTGCTGCTGCATTACTGGCACCTGTTGCTGCATAACTGGCACCTGCTGCTGCTGCATAACTGGCACCTGCTGCTGCTGCTGCATAACTGGCACCTGCTGCTGCTGCATAACTGGCACCTGCTGCTGCTGCATAACTGGCACCTGCTGCTGCTGCATAACTGGCACCTGCTGCTGCTGCACCACTGGTACCTGCTGCTGCTGCACCACTGGTACCTGCTGCTGCTGCACCACTGGTACCTGCTGCTGCTGCACCACTGGTACCTGCTGCTGCTGCACCACTGGCACCTGCTGCTGCTGTACTGGTACCTGCTGCTGCTGAGCTGGAACCTGTTTATCTTGTTCTCCCGCATTAGCTCCTTCTAGATTCTTTTTTGGCAAGATTGATGCAAGAGGATCATTTGAAACATCGCTGGAATGTTTCTGAAGCTCTTTCAGCAACTTTTTCTCCTCGGCAATGATATCTTTATGAACTTTATTTTGATCCTCCATTTCCTTCAATAACATTTCCTTTTTATTCAACTCCTTTTCTTTCTCTTTGAGTTTTTTCTGCAGCTCATCTTCTTCTTTGTCGAGATTTTCTTTTTCAAGCTTCACTAGCGAGCTTCCATTCTTTACAATCTTTTTGACGGCAACATTATTATCATTTTCAAGAAGTGGAGGTTCGGGGGCAATTGGCTCCTGTCGCACGACTTCTTCGTCATCTGATGGAATAAAATAACGAATTTAGTACTCATAAGATGTTTCTAAGTAAAGTTAAGAGTGTTGATTGTCTACACTAACCTTGGAGCTTTAGGTTGATTTCCTTGTAGAGAGGAGTGGGAGGAATGTCTAAGAGGGGAAGGTGATCCTTTAGCAAAGTAGCTTCATCCTCCACTTGTTGGAAAGGAGAGAGGTGCTGGTAGGTACCTGTGATGAACACAAACACTCCAAGAAGAAGAACACCCTGTCAATATTTAGAGAGTTAGCTACTTTACAGAAAATGAAGGACGTGAACAAGGGTATTATCACCAGTGAAATGCTAAACTTAAATGGCAGTGTGGAGACATAAGAAAATACAGCAATTATTTTATCAATTGCATACAGCCAAGAGTAGTTCAGATGGAGTTAAAAGGTAGAGAAGGTTTTTTCTCAAATGAATCTAAATTAGCTAGTACTATCATCTCATTTCGTTTTTTTTGTATAGCTAAATGTGGTAATTACTCACCTGAGCAAATATGCGGTCATAGGAGAGTTTAGAGTTGACTTTAATGAAGAGCATTGAGGGGAAAATGAGGGAGATGAGACAGCCGAGGGTAGACCCAAGGATACCCAGTACAAACTCTGTGCAATAAAAATTATATCTTGGTTAGAATAAAAGTAAAAAGCAGACATTATCATATTGCTGTTTTGAGTTCAACTACAAAAATGTAAACTGAATATTGTAACTAGGCAGTCTATACAATAAGATAAAGATTAATGGACCTCTTCTCATGCTAAATACAACAAAACAACCGAGGACCATCTATACTAGACATAGCTATTGTCAGTCTGAGGAAAGCACTCACCTACAATAGACATATAGTCAGTCTGAGGAAGTCACTCACCTACACTAGACATATAGTCAGTCTGAGGAAGGCACTCACCTACACTAGACATATAGTCAGTCTGAGGAAAGCACTCACCTACACTAGACATATAGTCAGTCTGAGGAAAGCACTCACCTACACTAGACATATAGTCAGTCTGAGGAAAGCACTCACCTACACTAGACATATAGTCAGTCTGAGGAAGGCACTCACCTACACTAGACATATAGTCGGTCTAAGGAAGGCACTCACCTACACTAGACATATAGTCAGTCTGAGGAAAGCACTCACCTATACTAGGAATCATTATTCCTACAGTGACAGTGGTGGCCAGAATGCAGAAGGTGATGACTTTGAATCTCATCTCAGGCATGTAATTCCCCACCAGATCATGAGAGAGGGGTGTGTACTGTGAGGAGAGAGAACACTCTTAGCAAATACTTTGTGCCTTTAACCACTAAGCATGCACAAGAGAAAAATGTCTTTCTAGAATATTATATAGTTAGGTAATGATTGATGTAAATTTAAACTTCACTTCAATTTCAGACACACAAAAAACCAGTCCAAATTATAGAGAGAGAAAGTGAAGAACATTAGAATTGTTCTGTGTAATAAAATAGAAATAATATTCTTAAATTCACAGAATATCTTTTCTCTGTCCATACAAACAAATGCATAAACATTATAGCAAATGAGTTGAATTAACTAATATTTTAACAAAAAAAACAGCAATAAATTTATCCACACCACTAAAATGTAATTCTTCTAATGATTAAATATTTTATGCGCAAGAAACAAATTACCAAGATTTTATTTTTTTAGCCAAGAAGAACAATATAAAATTTACCCTCACCAATGAAATTAATTTATTCTTGTGATTAAATATTTGTTAGATAAGTCTCACTAGTTGAGCACAGAGGATAAATACAAAAATAGTGAAACCATTTTAGTGAAGAGGTCACAGCCCAGTAACTAACTAACTACTTACTCTATTGCCTGTAACATCTTTCTCTACAGTAACAGCTGCTTCCTGGAAAATGTTAGGTGTTGTGGTGTTCCTTAGTAAGTTAAATGCAAGATATAATTGTTTCAAAGCTTGTTTAAAGGTAACCTCAAGTAATTTGTACTGTTTCAACCAATGAGGCTAATGTTCCTCATCATTTTCCGGCAAACCTCATGAAATTTGATAGTATATATTTGTTTGAAAATTTGTTTCTATATTCTTTTAAAGATTTTTATAATCAATATGCTACAATATTCATTTTACTTCAGATTTTCTAATTTTTAGCCAAAAAAAATTGCCAACTAGGTAGTTTCAATGTAGCTATTAAATATTCGGGTTGAGGTAGATTATAGGTAAAAACTTAATTATATATAGCTAGTATATACTTAGTTACTTACTTTTACTTGCATCAGATAATTATAATCATTAACAACTTCAACCATAAATCAAAACAATGAGAACACAATCAATTTCTTCAGCGTCAGATTAATGATTAGTTCTATTGTTGCAAATAGGGTATGAAAAATTAAAAAAAGAGTAGCTACAAAAAATAAATACGGAATTAAATTTCATGATCTTTCATATTAATGATCCTAGACTTTAGTTTTACAATGTTATGTAATTAACTCAATATTTATCTGAGACTGAAGATGACCTTTAAATGGAACGTTAAACGTTAATAGCAGTTAATAGTTTCTTTGTATATTCAAGTTATTTTATTGTAATTAAATACTGGGTTATAATTTAGTCTATGACACAACGTCTACATGTGATTTGATTACATTTTGCTGACATCAAATGATTAGCAGAAACATGGAAAGTATGAAAGTAAATTGGGAAGGAGGAATTAAGTACATATATGGAACACTAATCCAATCTAACAATTGCTAAAAAAATAAAATCACCAAATAAATCAATGCGTCACTGCACTACACAGACACGACGGAAGGGAAAACAAATTGAAGAGAAAATACCCTTCAAAGCTGTAAAGGACTTCCTTCACCATAGGCAGTCTAATCACCGACTAATAGTTATATTCTAGATGATGAGAGTGCTAAAAAATTAGGGACATAGTCACACATCGCATCGAGATAGTATCTACAATGAACACTAACTTCACTCAACACAAGCATCATTATTAAAAGAATAGGGTATGGTATAAAATGTTGAGTGTTAAAGATTATAATATTCGAAATCTTATCATTTGAAGATTATATAGACTATATTTGAATGATTTATTGCAATTAATCACCTTTCTGTAGAGTAGAGAATATATGGATGTCCTGCAGGGGAAGAGCAGCAAAGGGAAACTTATCGCAATGGATACCACAAAGAAAATCTTGATAGCCTCTGTGAGTCGCGAGCCAGGAAAAGCAAGTATGATGTTACCTGAGAAAGGAAAAGCAAGTATGATGTTACCTGAGAAAGGAAAAGCAAGTATGATGTTACCTGAGAAAGGAAAAGCAAGTATGATGTTACCTGAGAAAGGAAAAGCAAGTATGATGTTACCTGAGAAAGGAAAAGCAAGAATGATGTTACCTGAGAAAGGAAAAGCAAGTATGATGTTACCTGAGAAAGGAAAAGCAAGTATGATGTTACCTGAGAAAGGAAAAGCAAGTATGATGTTACCTGAGAAAGGAAAAGCAAGTATGATGTTACCTGAGAAAGGAAAAGCAAGTATGATGTTACCTGAGAAAGGAAAAGCAAGTATGATGTTACCTGAGAAAGGAAAAGCAAGTATGATGTTACCTGAGAAAGGAAAAGCAAGTATGATGTTACCTGAGAAAGAAAAAGCAATTATGATGTTACCTGAGAAAGGAAAAGCAAGTATGATGTTACCTGAGAAAGGAAAAGCAAGTATGATGTTACCTGAGAAAGGAAAAGCAAGTATGATGTTACCTGAGAAAGAAAAAGCAAGTATGATGTTACCTGAGAAAGAAAAAACAAGTATGATGTTACCTGAGGGAAGTATTCTAAACTAGATATGAAAAGTTATGAGTAACCAAAGGTCACTCATTTTGATCATATTAGAATATTTAAATGGTATCCATAATTACTGCAGATATCAAGGATACTAATTAAAATGGGGGTTCACACCATAAATACAATAAGAGTCGTATGAAGGCCTGAATATTCTCTGTTACTCTCACCTCCAAATTGGTCAGTCTCATAGAATGCAATGTAGCCAAAGATACCCACAGAGCAGTACAGTCCTGCACAGAGATTCATGGCCCCTGACACCACATCCCTCATCCTTGACACACTCGCCTCTGGGATCGAGTCGTAGATTTCAAACACGTTGCTGAGAGAAAAAAGTAGATTCAAAGAGCTGCTCACTTTAGTATTAACCATTAGGATAAAATTGTTCTCAGACATCAAAATGTAGTACAGAATTGTCAGGTGCATCCATTAGAACATTAAGAATATAATGACAATATCTAATGATAGGCAAATAGGTGCCATTAGAGCCTTATGTGCTAATATTTGAATCAATAAACCCAAATGATATTGTTTTAAAAACTGTTCAATGAGATTCTGCTGAAAAGACACTTAACTATTCTCACTGAGTTTTTTAATCCAGCATTCAACAAACATTGTGAGTTAAGTATTGTTGTAAGAGTGCATTTACCTCTGACAAGCAAGAGCCAAGCACATTATAGGCAGCACATGAAAGACATTCATCCAGTTCATCCAAGCAACATTATTCAGCCAGGACCAATCAAATATGCGAGGCAATGCATGACGAATAATCTGTAATGATTGGAAATTAGCTTCATGAAGAGGAACATTTACTTGTATCTAGTGATCACTTTCATTAATTATCCTCACAACTGCAATCAAGAAGAAATAGAAGCCAATGGAGCAGGCAGACATGGACACTAAGCTGTCTATGTTTCTAAGCAGACATAATGGCAGCACAACAAAGATTGCTAGACCTGTCAACAAAATATTGAGCTATTAAACAAATACTATATTGGAATATAAATATTGGCTTACATTTCAATTAGAAGTACATACCAATAAGTAAGAAAGATCGTAAGGAGGAAGTATTTTCTATTTGGAAGTTTGAGGACACTATTGTCGGTAATAGATCCCCCATCACTACATTGAAGCTGACGCCAATGCCGACCAAGAAGAGCACCATCGCCAATTCCACAGCAAGTTTTCCTATGGAACCCCATGCGCTCAGAGCTGAGAAATGTAAATAAATTTAGAGCAACAGGAAGAAATATTGAGAACAACTTTATAAGGAATATTAAGCAGTTGACTCACCTAGAAATTCATAGCTCCTTCTCCTTGACATGACAGCTGCTCTTATCAAATACATACAAGTTTTTTTGGTGATGAAAGAGGCAAATAAGAGAAGAATCACTCCAAGAAGAAGACCAGCCTGAAAGATGAGAGTTGGTAAATTGTGATCATAAGAGTTATTTAAAGCCTCTTCAATATTTGATATGCTTACCTCTTTGAAGCAGTATGGCATAGAGAGTATGGACACTCCTACAATGGAGTTTGCCATGTTGACAATATATCTAACATTACTAGCCATATCAACTTTTTTGTAATACAGCTAGTGGCTACAAATAAAGAGAGCTACATAGAACTTTCAAACATAAAAAAGACTTGTCATTTAACAACATTTGCTATTTATAATTTCACCTTTGTTGAGGTATAAATTGAACTGTGAAGGAAACTATTAGAGTAATTAATTAAAGTGTTACACTGCTAAATGATGTAGATTTTCTTCAATTGACTTGCTTATATTTTTTCAAAATTCTCCCTCTATTTTTTAGATCCTGAAATAGAAAAGAAAATGAATAATGATCAAGATTAAAGAGCAATATTGCACAACTTTCACTTTTCAGCAGATTTTAGTGTTAATATTCTCACAAAGACATTAGACATAGGTATTATATTATTTGTATTGAAATTGAGAATAAAAAATATTATTATTAAGTAGGTAGTAGCGAGCTATTGAATTGATAAACCTCTGGCCCTTACTCTGAATAATGTGTCTCCCTGCTCTCATAGATATTAATTTGAGATAGAGTTACTCTTAAGGGCCGTACACACGCAGGGTTTTTTAAGTCTTTCCACCAGACTTTTTTCTCCACTTTTCCACCAGACTTTTGATTCAAAAGTCAATAGCGTCCACACGTGGATTGACTTTTTAATCTCGTGGATTTACATGTCGCGCAATTAGCTACTCAATATCGGCGACATAAGCCCTCCTCTATTTTTTTAAACTAGGTAACTAACCTAGGTAGTTAGTAACTGTTAATTACCTAGGATAGTTAAAATTACTAATTACCTGGGTTACTTATATACTAATTATATAGGTTAGTTACTTTTACCCAGATTAATTAATTACTAGAGAACTACCTACCTACATTACTAAGATTATTTAGTTACTAATTAACGTAGTTTGATAATTTTTATGAAGTTTATTTCGCTTCATTTGATTTAATGATTAATCTAATCCACTCAACAAATGTAATTTAGCTATTATATAAAGTTTAGGTAAAAGTATCAATACGTAGGTATAGGTACTTACCTACTAGGTACAATATGTATTGCGTTATAATAAATAAAATAAAGGTATTAGCTAATAGGTAATATGTTGAAATAAATAAAATAAAGATAGTAATATTTATTTTACTAAAATATACTATACTAAAAAAAAGTTTAAAGAAACATAACTAGGTATTATCAATTTTACTGACAGTCTTTTATAAAAAGGAAAATATGAGAATTCTATACCTCAAAGGTAAACAAATGAATGGAGCAAAGTTTGTCTAAAAATGAACACCAATCGTGTTATTACAATATATTTTATGAGTTGACAGTAGCTATACGGAGATTTCCAAAATTGCACCTCTTGATTGGGGGAAAATAATAGAACATGTAGGTTGTTGAAAAGTCTCGGACTTTCGGTGCAAAATTTAAGTCTAGTGGAAAAAGTGGGAGGAGCTTAGCAAAAAGTCCGGTGGAAAGACTGAAAAAACCCTGCGTGTGTACGGCCCTTAAGTCACATTGACCATCTTCCTTGCGAGGTTCATTTTCTACACTTGGCGGTACAACGCACTTTTGAAACTGAAATTAGCGAGAGTGGTGTATCTTAGGCCCGCTTCACACTTGTGTTTCTCAACGCCGCCTATAAAAAAATGCTCATGGCAAAAAGTTTTGCCACAATTGATTTTAACCGAGCCCTTCACACTTGCGTTAGAAAAAATGCTGGAAAAAAAGGCGCAAATGTGAAGGGCTCCGTTAAAATCAATTGCAGCTAAACTATTTGCCATGAGCATTTTTTTAAGGTCCTCTCCAGGCCCCGGGAAAAAAATGAGTTTATAACATAATATTATAGAACTAAGGTCTACGATCATTATTCTGCAAACTGCATACAATTCGGTTCAGTATATATTTTATAATTAGTTTTTAAAGTTTTTTAATACTCTGTGAGCAGCAATTGAGCGAATAACTAATCTGATGCTCAAGAAGAAGATTGTACACTCTTTGTTTTGATTATAAATTTAAATTTTGTATACAAGCCATGCGTTTTCGGCCTTTATTTAAATTATTTTAGATATTAATTGTTTCCTAAAGTTTATAAACGTTTCTATTATAAGTTCATTCAATTTGATACCTTTACACGAATATTAAATGGATTTATTAAACCTAGTACCTAGTTGACAATCAAAACAAATGGTGTACATTCTTTTTCTTCAGGCTGAAAATTTCTTAAATTAGTAGGTCGGAAGTAAAATAGGTTTTGAAGAGTTTTGATTATAAAAATCTTTAAAGGTCCCCTCCAAGCAAATATTTTTATAGCTTAATTTAACGAGGCTAACGTTCCTTATCATTATGCTGCAAACCGCATCGAATTTGGTAGCGTATTTTTAATTTTATATGCTTTTAAAGATTTTTAAAATCAAAACTCTAATTAGTGATTATCAATATGTAACTTTGTAATCTGGTATTCTGCACTAATCATCTAATGCTCTTGGTAAATAACTAAATATGTGCTTTTGACAATTAATTTTGACAATTAATATAGGTAAAAGGAGCCATTTTAAGACGTTTTTCAAGAATACCATTTGTTGTGGAAAATCTTCCTTTTCGAGATATACCTAGCGCAATAAAGTTTTTGGTAGGAATAACATTAAGTTTGCAGAAAACACAAGGCTTTCCGCCTTTTAGATTTTTGTGACATGAAATCTTGGTGTAGAAGATATGGTGCGTTCCCGTGCTGAAGAACTTGAAGAACGTTCCTTCAAGGCCAGTCTGCAGAATATGGAACATTTTTCCAAGACTCTCTGCAGGAGTTTTTGATTGAATTTTTAGAAATTTGAGATCTCTGCGGGAGATCTTGAATTAATTCCTATGTTACCATTAATTTAGCTGCGGGAGATTTTGAATTAATTCCTATGTTACCATTAATTTAGCTGCGGGAGATTCTGAATCTGCTACTGAGAGTCAGAGAGTAACTGTCTCTCAAATTAAAATCTCTGCGGGAGAAGAGACACATTCTCCAAGTAAAATAGTATGTCTCCCACTCTGGAAAATACCTTAGGCTAACAGATGAATTTTAGAGGCTAAATGCTGCAGATTATACAGTTCCCATTAATTTATTACTGTATTTTAAGGTTTGCAAAACTCCAACAGAGTAATTAATCCATCAGAAGAGACCACTTTTTCCAGAGTGGTATGTCTCTTAAACTCACCATCCAGACTGGAAAACATAAATTCTAACAGAGTTACTCCTAACTTTATACATTCCCATTAGTGATGTTTATCATCACAACAAGCTCAATTGTGAAGCTTAAATGACTTATTTTACATTAGTTTTCACTGCGGAGTTGAAATTTATAGAATAATTTACTGATTTCTGCATTTTTTAGGGTTAAAATGAGTAATTATTATTCATTCTAAATTCCTAACAGAGTTACTAGTCAATCTGAAATGAGTTATTATTCCACTCTGGCTCACCATTTGCCTCTCCATCTCTCTCCAAAATTCAACAAATTCTCTCTAAATTGATCAAATTATTATCAATTCTCTCCAAAATAACATTGTAGCATAGGAGAAAAATAGATAAAACTCGCCATTTGCAATTGAAGGGCTCAAAATAACTGTCACAAACTCGCCATTAAAATGGTGAGTTTGGACATGCTTTTTTACTTGGCACATTCTGCAGACTAAGTTCAAAGTTCAAGGTATGAAGTACGGTCCCTCGGTTAGCGTTCCCGTGCAACCACTTCAATGTGTACGATTCCGTGGTTTAGGAATTAATATCACTAATTAATTAGGATTATTAACAATCCAGACTGGAAAACATAAATTCTAACAGAGTTACTCCTAACTTCATGCATTCCCATCAGTGATGTTTATCATCACAAAAAGCCCAATTGTGAAGATTAAATGACTTATTTTACATTAGTTTTCACTGTGGAGTTGAAATTTATAAAATAATATACTGATTTCTGCAATATTAGGGTTAAAATGATTAATTTTTGTTCATTCTAAATTCCTAACAGAGTTACTAGTCAATCTGAAATGAGTTATTATTCCACTCTGGTTAACAATCACTAATTTGATTTGGTGGGTTTAAACCGTTCAATTAATTATCAATTATCTCAAAACATGTTATATTGTGTCAATTATCAATTTTATTAATTTACAAACAAGAACGGGTGTTTCTGCCGCGGTGCTGCCCTTTTCGTTTGTTTGTTTACGTTTGTGACGTCACGGCTGCCCAGTCTGTATTTGGTGCACAAAATTCCACTGACTTTTTGAAAAAGCTGAGAAAATCCACCATGAATTTCCAGTAATTTGGCTGATCCACTAACATTTTGCCCATTTTTCCACCGAAAATTAATGGTAACATAGGAATAAATAGCTAAATATCCACAGACTTTGTCAGAATATTATTTTCAATGAAAAAAAATTCCACCGACAAGTCGGTGGAATTTACCATGAAATACAGTCTGGACGGCTGCCAAGAGGGACAGCTCGACTACTATCTGGTATCTACCGTGTCGTCGAGTTCCATGAACTTGACGAACGTTCTTCGTCACGGACTCACGGGAACGGTTGGTTCTTGTAGAACTGAGGGACGTCCTTCGAGTTCTTCAGCACGGGAACGCACCTATATTGGAGTGCATGTGTAGACTGGAGAAGAAGAAAATTGAGAATGTGTGAATATTGACATTGTATATATTGTTAATTATTAATTTTATGTTGTTGTGATTTTTTGATTTTAGAGTCTTTTAATAAAGATATTTTAATGGAAATTCACTTTAATTCAGTGCTGATATCAAAGCAATACTGCGGGACCAATAACCTGTAACCTGCCATGAAATTGTTAATGTAGTTCACTGTATCTGCTAGTTTGTTGCCAGACTGAAAAGAAGGTCTCCTCATACTGTCAGTGTCATACACTAAGTAAAATAGTATGGCTCATAAACTCTTCATTTGTGACAATGATGATGATTTGTCTAACAGTCTGTATTTGGTGCACAAAATTCCACTGACTTTTTGAAAAAGCTGAAAAATCCACCATAAATTTCCAGTAATTTGACTGATCCATCAACATTTTTCCACCAAAAATTAATGGTAACATAGGAATAAATAGCTAAAAATCCACCAACTTTACCAGAATATTATTTTCAAAGGAGAAAATTTTTACCATGAAATACAGTCTGCCTCTGGATTGTATCTAGCATAGGAGAAATTAGAAAATTAGATATTTCTCGCCATTTCACATTTGCAATTGAAGGGCTCAAAATAACTGTCACAAACTCGCCATTAAAATGGCGAGTTTGAACATGCTTTATTATCTGGCTCAGACACAGGATTTTTTACAGAAATTGGAATTTGGGTGCAGCAATGAGCAAATAACATGGGAACATAGGAATTGAATAGGACTTTGGCACAGGATTAATCCACAAATCCTGCTGTACTTCTCTGATTGGGCTTGTTGTACTACTATTGCACACTTCATGATTGTTTAATGACCTCGTACTTGGCAGGGTTCGGAAGACGTGCATTCACCTGATATACGTATTTGTGATGTTAATGTACCTTTCCAGACCTCCAAATTTAACCTAACCTATTGGAAACTTAATTACGCTAGCGTCAGACCGAGTGGCTTATAGATACTAAGTGTTCAAACAGAGACCTATGTTTTTTATAGCAAAATAATTATTTTGGACTAGAATCGAATCTCCGCGAACTATGCTGTAGTGTTGATAATTATGCTCCAATTTGATTGCAATTTACGTTGGATATGCATAATTTACTGCAGATTAACGTCATGTAAGATGATTTTAATAATAATTATAAATTATTGAGATATAACCAATATACTAGATGCGCAAGAACACCCTGGGAATATTTTAATTCACGGGTGGACTCGCGTACATTTATTAATAAAGTTAAAGAGCTTTTATTCATTAATAAACCTGTGATATTCATCCCAGATACTCCTATATCACGGCAATTCCACAGCAGCCTCACGAGGCATTTCCACAGGAGCCTCACGGGGCAATTCCACAGCAGACTCACGGCAATTCCACAGAAGCCTCACGGCAATTCCACAGCAGCCTCACGGTAATTCCACAGCAGACTCACGGCAATTCCACAGCAGACTCACGGCAATTCCACAGCAGACTCACGGCAATTCCACAGCAGACTCACGGCAATTCCACAGCAGACTCACGGCAATTCCACAGCAGACTCACGGCAATTGCACAGCAGACTCACGGCAATTCCACAGCAGCTTCACGGTAATTCCACAGCAGACTCACGGCAATTCCACTGCAGACTCACGGCAATTCCACAGCAGACTCACGGCTATTCCACAGCAGACTCACGGCAATTGCACAGCAGACTCACGGCAATTCCACAGCAGCCTCACGGTAATTCCACAGCAGACTCACGGCAATTCCACAGCAGACTCACGGCAATTCCACAGCAGACTCACGGCAATTCCACAGCAGACTCACGGCAATTCCACAGCAGACTCACGGCAATTCCACAGCAGACTCACGGCAATTGCACAGCAGACTCACGGCAATTCCACAGCAGACTCACGGCAATTCCACAGCAGACTCACGGCAATTCCACAGCAGCTTCACGGCAATTCCACAGCAGACTCACGGCAATTCCACAGCAGACTCACGGTAATTCCACAGCAGACTCACGGCAATTCCACAGCAGACTCACGGCTATTCCACAGCAGCCTCACGGCTATTCCACAGCAGACTCACGGCAATTCCAAAGCAGACTCACGGCAATTCCACAGCAGACTCACGGCAATTCCACAGCAGACTCACGGCAATTCCACAGCAGACTCACGGCAATTCCACAGCAGACTCACGGCAATTCCACAGCAGACTCACGGCAATTCCACAGCAGACTCACGGCAATTCCACAGCAGACTCACGGCAATTGCACAGCAGACTCACGGCAATTGCACAGCAGACTCACGGCAATTGCACAGCAGACTCACGGCAATTTTACAGCAGACTCACGGCAATTGCACAGCAGACTCACGGCAATTGCACAGCAGACTCACGGCAATTGCACAGCAGACTCACGGCAATTGCACTGCAGACTCACGGCAATTGCACTGCAGACTCACGGCAATTGCACAGCAGACTCACGGCAATTGCACAGCAGACTCACGGCAATTGCACAGCAGACTCACGGCAATTGCACAGCAGACTCACGGCAATTGCACAGCAGACTCACGGCAATTTCACAGCAGACTCACGGCAATTGCACAGCAGACTCACGGCAATTGCACAGCAGACTCACGGCAATTGCACAGCAGACTCACGGCAATTGCACAGCAGACTCACGGCAATTGCACAGCAGACTCACGGCAATTGCACAGCAGACTCACGGCAATTGCACAGCAGACTCATGGCAATTGCATAGAAGATTGGGGCAGATTCACGGCATTTGCATAGCATATCGGGGTTAGATTTTCTATGCGCAGTTTCACATTGGGTGTACTTGTGCGGTGCGCAACTTCACCCGGTAAGTGCGCCAAATTCACCCGGTTTATCCCCACGATCTTTGCGCACAGTTTTTTGATGATAATTTTTTTTTATTGAACTTATAGAGTTGAAACTTCTAGGTCTACACTTCATCTATCTAGGTCTACACTTCATCTATCTGTGCACAAAAAATCAGATTGCTGACTTCTCTAGTTTTTTCGTAAAATCAAAGTATGCGAAAAATGCGCAAAGCCACCCGGTCCGACGCTATATCTCGAAAATGAAGCGTTTCCACAACAAATGGTATTCATTAAAAAAATCTTAAAATGGCTCCTTTTACCTTCTAAAAGTGTCAAAATATCTAAAATCGGTGGGGGACCTAAAGCAAAAATTCAACATGCTCTCTATAATAGAACCCCATATCAGATCATTAAGTCATTTTATCTTATTTTGTATCTTGGCATCTGAACCAAGACAAAGTCAGGATCCAGAATTTATTCCAGACAAGAAAATTGGCAAAAGACTCCCAGGAACCAAATAATTTGTTCTTGCATGTTCATGTTAAGTTCACTGCCAAATAATATAGAATTTATATTTTTATATTTTAAAATATTCTATTCCTCTATAGTTTTCAGAACAGGTCAAACACCCTAAGTCTTATTCTAAATTGAAACCCATCTTGGACTATATAATTAATATTTAATATTCAAATTATATATTTAAAATTATAATCTATTTCTATCTAGTATAATATATATTATAAATCTAAAATTAATAATACATTAAACTATGTATCTGCTAAAAGAATATACATATTTAGAACTATGCAGCTACTAAAAAATATATATATAAACTTACACATACCTACACTCACACCCGTACAATCACACATAGACATGCCTATCTATGTACATAGACAAAACACCAAGTAACTACAAAACCCTAATTCCATCATATTTCATTTACCTACCGCCATCTCACCTTAATATCATCTCTTCCTTACAGGAGATATAAAATAAATGACATCAGCAAAACTCTCACTCGGCTCCCTATAAAGTTTCCCTTATCTAGTAAGGGAGGGAACAGAGAACCTTCCAAGTTCTAACATTCTAAAATTTGTTTCTTAATCTAATATCCTTTCTTACCACTATTAAGAAAGTCTTGGATATCCCTTCACACTTTTCCTCCCTTATTAGCTGTATCTTTTTGTTCAGTTTGCTATACCAGTTCTGTTCAATCTATTCTATTTACTATAGCCATGAAATTCTTTCTTTTTAACCAAATTTTCTTTAAAAGACTTTTATAATTTCTTATCTCATTATTTTCAAACCCCAATATTCTCCTTATTTCCACATCAATCATATTGTATTCAATCCTTTCCTCTCTGTAACCTGGACAATCTAAGAGAAAATGTTCCAAGGTTTCTTCCTGCTCCCCACATACTCTACAGCTTACATCTCCTCCCTGGAACCTATTCTTCCAGTTCAATTTCAGACAATTAGATGATAGATCGAGCCTTGAAAAGAAGGACAGATTCCATGGCATTTTCATAAAAACTTTCTTCCTTTCTGCTTTGCTTAAAATTCCTATATATTACCAATGTACTTTTCTCATTAAACTCCCTCGTCCACTCCGTGTCAACCTACTGATATACCCTCTTAGCTATTTCCCTCTCTGACATACTTCTTAACTCTATGATCTGTGAAAGGTTAACAGTTTCCATATACTGTTGAAGTTTCCTGCCATATGGGTATCTTTTCTCCATAGCATCTATGAGTATTTTCTCCAGAAGATCATTTTCACTCTTAAATATGTGTTGGACATATTTCAGCTTGCTTTTCAAGTCCCTAGTAATAACGGTTGGCACTCCTAAATCTCCTCGCATTGCTACCAAAGGTGCATAGCCAGGAGCTCCCAGTATCTTCCGCCACACCCCATCTTCAGTTCTTCACTTTTTTGCAAAGCTTCTAGTTCTTTCTTGTTCCAATTAATCGCCGCTCCAGCAACTACTGCTTCCCAGTAAGTTTTCCCGATTATGACTTTATTACATGCCCGGGCAATAATTGAATTTGACATATTACTCATTCTTTTGGAAGCCTTCATTTTTTCTTTAAGTCACTCCTAAATACTTTAAACTTTTGGCAACTTTAATATCTTCTATTTGATCATATCTGCAGTCTTCTCCGTACACCAATAAATTATACTTTTCTTTGTTTATCTTCAATCCTATTTCATCTGCTGTCCTCTCAATACCTCTTATCATCTTCCTCATATCCGTCACACTCTGTGTTAGCAGCAACCCATTGTCAGCAAAGAACAAACGAGGCACGTTGATCTCTCCACTCTTGAAGCCTATCTTGCCCTTCTCTATCTTTTCAATTATTGCATTTAGAACAATGGTAAAAATGAGTGCCGAACCAGTGCAACCTTGCCTGATTCCACTAAATAATTCTACTTACCCCGTTTCTATATTATTGTAATATATTGATGTTGAGTCTAGGGTCACATCTGTACTTAACTGATGTCCTAATAATGTGGGATCTCCTGATGCTGTCGAATGCTTTTTTCAAAATCTATAGCACATACAAATAATAATTTTTTCTGCTTCCTGCTCTCACTTATACAGTATGATAGAATAAATATATTATCTTCTAGTCTTTGACCTCTAGTGAAACCAGACTGATAGCCACTGAATTCTTTATTATGAGACAGATGATTCATTATTTTTTCCTTGCATAGCAACATATAGATCTTGTATGAGGTGTCAGTAAGGGCGACAGGTCACAAGTTTTTACTCATAGGTTTTTTCTTCTTAGGAATCAAGACTGTCCTTGATCTTTTACATTCCACTGGGGTCCTAGCTGCTGTACATTATTCAGACATTCAACAAGTGAACTCAAACAGAGCTCACTGGTGAAGAAAAATCTCATTTTTTTCACTGAAAAATGCTCGTGGAGCCAACTGTCGAGTAACCACCATATATCTCTTTTTTTTTAACCCATTTGGTCCATCTTTCTTCCCTTTTTTGAGCTCTGCTTTTACTTCTTCAGCAGTGAACTGTACTCTTTACATCCACTCCATGTATTCATTTTCCCCTGTTACATCTACCACTGCTTAGAAATTCTCACCCCTAATTCTGGCTACTTCTTGATCTGAATATTGAGCTCTTTCTCATCTTGCCTCTCTAATTAAAATTTCAATAAAATTCCCTACAGCCCTTTCCCCATTTTTCCATATCTTTCAATGTATTTTTCCATTCTTCATCAATTGTGTTTTCATGTCTTTGATAAATCTCCTTCCATAAATTCAATATATTCTCATTTACATCTCTGTCACTTACTATATTTCCATTAACATCATATAGTTTACATTCACTCTTTTCCTTTCCACAATTTCTTAGCTTGTTTATATTTTCCCATAATTTTTTCCCTTCACTTCCTTGCTTATTTTCCTTTCATAATTAGAGATTCCTTCCCCTACCAACAACTGTTCTATGCCTTTTTGCTTTTTATATTCAATTTTATACCTCCCTTTTTTCCAGGTTGTTGGATGATCTCCATAACTTGCTGAATTGTTTTCTTAATTTAATATTTTATTTTATTTTCTTACTGAACCAAGGAGGCTCTGGTTTCTGTTTGATATCTTTTGGTGAATGTTCTCTTTGTAATATTATCAGTATTTACTTTCATGAGATTATTGAAGATACTCATTGAGTCTACATGAATCTGTTCAACCAGGAGCTGTTCCATTCCTTGCAAAAAATCACTCTTCAAATTTTCACTCGCACTATTTTATTCTATTTTCTCATTTCTGCCTTTTTGAATACCCTTAGCTTTTGCAACCAGGTCCACTTCCCCCAAACAGTGATCTGATATATCAAATTTTTCTTTATACTCATCAATCTTCATTCCTATAAAAGAGTTATAGAGTTGACAATTTACCAAAACAAAGTCTATTGCACTTTTAAATCCGTTCTCTTCCCTTGTAATCTCTCCTTCGCATTTTTATCACCATTAAGCAGAATGAGATTATAATTTTCCATAATCTCCAACACAAATCTTCCATTTCTATTTATATCTTGCTCTCCAATAAAGCCTAGATGGCCATTAAAGTCACCCAGTATCATGAGTTTTCCATCATCATCAAAGTCTTGTATTATATTAATCAGCTCATCCCTTATTGCATCATTTTTTTCCTGATTTTTTCCATTCTGAATTCTAATTCCTGACAATATACCATGCAATGCAGCACATCTACACTCCTGGTGTTCTGTATTTCTATCTTCATCTCACTTTTATCATACACATTACCATTAAACTGCCTCCCTTTTTATCATGTTCTTCTCTTCTCTTAGCAATATGCTCATATCGATCTGGTATTTCTATTTTTTGATATTTTTCATTGGTTTCTGTTTGACATAATATTCCCATATGATCTTTATTAACAATATCTATCAACTCAGTTACTTTAAGTTTGTTTATTCCTCTAATATTTATCATTTTTACACTGCATAGAATATTATTTCTTTTACTGAAAAAGTTATCCATTTTCTCTTCTTTGCTTCAGATCTTCTCTCAACTGCCTATCTTTTTCTCTTTCTTCTTTGGTAAGGTCAAGAGCAATGAAGATCCGATTAATATCTTCAGAGGCGTTTTTAATATTAATATCCCTAATTAATTAGTGATATTAATTCCTAAACCGCGGAATCGTACATATTGTAGTGGTTCCACGGGAACGCTAACTGAGGGTTCATACTTCTTACATTGAAGGAACATTCTTAGAGTTCTTAAGCACAAGAACGCACCATTAACTTGATGACACTCCACCATCCAGAGACTGTCCTTCTGACAGTGTCTTTTCAGGATAATGGCATTCGCAACGCCTCCCTACAGATTAGCCTATCCTACGCTAATCCTATCAATCTTCTCCTATCATCCCATGCATCCATTAATTGTTAGATGACCAATAAGGTTCTGCATTCATATGTAGTTCTCACACTTGCATTCGGGTGTCACAGCCACAGGTACATTTGGAATCTAACTTTTTTATTTGGGCAGCTATGAAGTTTTAAACTTATACAATGTTTGAACTATATCAATACCGATAAAAGGCGATAATATCCTGTGAAAATATTATCAATTAATTAAAATTTGTATTAATAAAGATAATTTTTATTTCATGAAAATCGTATGCTAACTGTAACACGCTTATTAGTTATTAACATACATTTAAGCCTCATTCTAATTTGCTGTCTGATTGATTATTTTAATGAAAGAATATTAAGTATATTAGATTTTATATAGGGTTAACTGGTTACCACTGCCAGTATGCAGAAACTGGTAAACTGCTGTTTGTAGAGATCTCTTATTCAGTTCACAGTCAAATTAATGTAGATATAGGGATTAATTCAGAAGTGTTTGTAGCAAAAATAGTGTAAACATAGGAATTAGCTAATTTTAAATTATTTGTAGAAAATATCCCAAATATCTCCCTTATCCCAGTCTGCAAAAGATGCATGAAGTTGTGAAGTAAAAAAGAAGGCCTTGAAATTAGTCTCCTGAATCATCCACAATTTTCTAATTAATTCATATGTTTACATGTAATTATTTGAGAGTATTTTGAGATTTGTGGTAATTTTGGAGAGAAATTTGAAAATCTTTGGAGAGAAATTGCCCCCAAAATTAAATATCTGGAGACTGATTGTGCATGCTTTGCATACTGACCCATATTTAAATATCTGGAGACTGATTGTGCATGCTTTGCATACTGACCCATATTCTCCTTATTCTGTAGACTGGGTTACCAGTCCAAGTCCTATTTAATTCCTATATATCCATGTTATTTGCTGAGCCATAATCCCAATTTCTGTGAAAAAATCCTGGGTCTGACTACTGAGGACACCTTTTCAGACTGGGCCGGTTAGGTACCGTAAGGTACGGACTGTACAGTGTACGGTAACTTGGTAAGGTAGGTAGTAACTAATATTTATTACTGAATATTCTTAGTCACTACTCACTAGTGACCAAAAAGGATTAGGAGCACAAAATAATGTCCGTGCTGGTCCCGGGAGTCTGGTACCCCAGCTGAACTCATGAGTCAGCCATGTTAACATAGTAGGTATGTTAGTTAAGGGGACTGTTTCCGGAAAAAATGGCAAAATTAAAGAAAAAAATATTATTGTGTAAATAGTTGCTTTTTAACCTTCTAATAGTGTGTGCAAAATATCAGAGCTCTCATGTTACTCTAAACCCCTGGGGAAAGGGAAAAGGGGACTGGGGGGTAGGGAGTCAATATGTACTCTAAAAACCAACTCTCAGCCAATTATAATTCATAATAAATAATTATCTCGCTATATCTGGTATCTAACGTGCCACTAATCAGATGCACACTAAGGTATGCCCCTCAGTTACCCGCAAACCTTCACAGGAGTCGTATGCAGCGTGTCAGATTATTAAACTGTGAATTGGATTTTCTATTAGTTCAGAGATTTAAAAATCTTGTAATTCAAAAGCCTAAGGCGTTTACAATTTTGAAGCTACGGCATTGCGATTTTTTGCATTTGATTCTCCCCGTAATTCTCTACAAACTCTGGAAGAGTTTTATTTAATTTTTTCATTATTTTTCAAAATAATGAATTTTGAAATTTATATTTTCTCAATTTTTTTTTTCACTAAAAGTTTTATAATTCGAATACCAATTCGAAAAATATAAAAAAACGCTTCCACAGTTTGTAGAGAATCTTGTGGAGAATCAAATGCAAAAAACCATAATGTCATAGCTACAAAATTGTAGTATCCATTTATTAATTTACACACTGGTCGAATCGGAAAAAATGTCAAGACACAAAAACATCTTAGAATTCATTTTATATATGTGAACAAAGTTTCACAACCGTAGCTTCAATAATAAAAAAACTTTTCAAAATCTGGGAACGGTGCCCTTAAAGTCAATAATTTGGCTTACATTTAAAAAGGTTAAAACTCAGATATATGTAATTGGCTTAATATTTTGAATTAATTTTTTATGTTCCCATGTTAATTTTGGTTTGAAATCTTCAAAAATGAGACAAAAGGCAAAATTGGCTTGGTGCAACAGAAGGTGCACTTCAGATTCAACAGTCTCAGTCGAAGCTTAATTGCTCATTTACATTTTCTACAATTTTCAATCTAGATAAAGAAGTTTAGGTATCAATTTTTGCTTTACCATCTGCATCAGTGAAATTGCATCTGATATCTTTGCCACTTTCTATCAACTGACAACTGTCCAGTATGAATATTGATGGAAGTATTATGGAAGGGGTAAGTTTTTAAAATATTTAAGCAATTCTTTAGATACCCAGCTACCTAAAACTAGTTATTTTTTTAGAAACCAGTGTAGCCACCTAGCTAAATTCAAATATTTTTATTATGTAGCTATCATTTTGAATTGATCAAATTTTTGATAGGAGACCGAGATATTTAATATTTTTTAATTTAGTTCTCAATAGGCTAGTAATCATAAAAGCACAAACTTCTCTGGATGACTATTACAATTCATCACTATGCAGTTTTTGAGTTTTATAGCATTTAATTAAAACAAATTCTTGTGGAGTTTTGTCATGTAGCTACTACCTCTATAAAATACCAGTATTTGTTCAAATTTTCAATTAAATAAATTTCTGTGTGATTGCTTCTTTGAAGTCTTGAATCTAGTCCCCTCACTCCTCAGTATCTAATATTTGATAGTTATTTTTCTTCTAACATCAATAGTTTCTCATGCAGTGATATAGCTATAGGTAATTAATTCCTAAATAAATTTTTATTTATTATGCAGTGCCTAGGTAACTAGGCTGTTTTTGTACCTATTGTTCTTTTTAAATATAAATTTACTATATATATTTCTTCATTTTAGGGGGGCCAAGTGTTGCGAATATCTATAGCTTGTGCTGCTCTCCTGAGGAAGGCAATCACAGTGAACAACATTAGAGCTGGAAGGTCCCAACCTGGTCTAAAGGCTCAGCATCTCACAGGTAAATTAAAGAATAAGCTATCTGCTCATCATGAACTTCTGCTTTAAATCATTGTAATAAATGATCCTCTATTTTCTGTAATCACTATCATAAATTTTAGGGTTAGAATTGGTGTCTTCTATTTGCAATGGAAAGCTGGTTGGAGCAGCTAAGAACTCTACTGAAGTTTCACTCAAGCCGACTGTTATAAGACCTGGTCACTACCATGCTGACACAAAGACAGCGGGGTGAGGCAATGTTATTGATAACAAATTTGATAGTGTCATATAAGCTATGGCCACCCACAAATTCAGTGTAATAGGAATAGTAAAAAAAACATAGTGAATGATGTCACTAACAACCTATTATCAAGGGACTATAAGTATTTCTTTTGTACACTTTGTTAAATTCTTAATATTTAAACAATAATTGGAATTGGAATAATATTTTGGAATCATAAGAATAATATTTTGGAATATTTACTTACTCCTTTAATTCCCATATGATTTAGTCAGTCATCTTATTGTTAAAGCTTTTTTGAAGTCAATTAACTCTTTTGTAGCTAGATTGTCATTTAACTAAAGGCTGCAAAATTTGCAATGTTATTTGCAGAAGTGTGATGCTCCTCTTCCAAGTTTCCCTTCCTGTTGCCCTCTATGCCAAAGGTCCCGTCAACATGAGCCTATTGGGTGGCACTGATGCAGACATGGCCCCTCCTGTTGACTACACAATTAACGTCTTCAAGCCAATGGCTGCCAAGTTTGGAGTTAACTTCGATATCAAGACTATCAGACGGGGATTCTTTCCCAGCGGACAAGGAGAAGTTTTGGCAACTGTGACACCTCTTCTACAGCCCCTGAGACCTGTTGACCTGACCACCAAAGGAAAGGTGAATATAAATACCTACTGGAGAACATCTTCACCTCAATATTGTTGATCAATTTTAAAGGAAAAATTTAGGAAAATTATTTCAAGATATGTATGGTTGTTTTGTTTTTTTATGAATTAGATATCAAGTTTTGATTAACTATTTAGGTTAAGTTTTCACACTATAACACATAGCTACCTACACATGATTCCATGAGCTCTTTCTAAGGTTGCTGAGAGTAAAATAAATGCTAATATCAAATCAGTAGATTAGCATCCCCTACAATTGGTCTCTCACTAACCTCAGGTGATTTCTGTTGAAGGAGTCTGTTGCATTAGTGGTTTGCCCGACCATTTGGCACGGAGAGTAGAAGAAGCGGCCCTAAAGAAGTTACGAGCTGTTCCTTTTTTGGAGGGTCTGGTCAAACCTTTCAGGAGAGATGTGAATCAGACCAACAATTGGAACATGAAAGGTCTTGGATTGGTGTGAGTTTATATATAACAATGAATGTCCAATTTGTATTTACTTTATTACCTTCGCAGAATGAGGGAAGGTCATATTTTCATCGGACTTTATTTATTTATTATCTTGTTATTCGCTTAAGGGGACCGCCCCCCGAAGAAATATCGTAATTTTATCATTATTTTTTATTGTGTAAATAGTTGCTTTATAACCTTCTTATAGTGTGTGCAAAATACCAGACGTATCGTATAACTCTAACCCCCTGGGGAGAGGGAGAAAGGGAAAAGTGGGCCGGGGGGTAGGGAGTCAATATGTACTCTAAAAACCATCTCTCAGCCAATTATAATTCGTAATAATTAATTATCTCGCTATATCTGGTATCTAACATACCAGTATAACACGCAAACACCAATGAATGCAAAGAGAGATTAGTCAGTTGTCCCCCAACCTTCGAAGTGGATGGATGCTGCGTGTCAGATCATCAAACTTTGACCAGAGGTAGAGTTTTTGAAAATGGTTCGAAATTCGAATAACTCATTTTCTATGGGTCTAATCAAAAAAATGTCATGAACAAAAACGATAGATAATTCAATTTTATATATACATACAGGGTTTCAGAACCATAACTTCAATAATAAATTTTTTTCAAAATTTTGGGGGCGGTCCCCTTAACTGAAAAAGTGTTCAACCAAATTGCCTGAAATTTGGTGAAACAATTGATCCATGTCCAGTGACCTGCTGCTAGAATTTTGCGAGCGACTATGTCAAAGGTCAAGGTCATGGTCATTTATAACTGAAAAAGTATTGAACCGTATTGCATGAAACTTGGTGGGACAATTGGTCAATATACAGGAACCATTTTGTTAGATTTTAGGAGCAATTGGGTCAAGGCCATTTGTAACTCAATAACTCCAAAACTATTCAACCAAATTGTCTGATATTTGATGGGACGATTGGTCAATGACCAGGATGGTAGAATTTTGGAAGCGATCTGGTCAAAGGTCAAGGTCATTTAAAACTCTATAACTCAAAAAGTATTGTAACCTATTGCATGAAACTTGGTGGGACGATTGGTTATTATCCAGTTAGCAGTTTATTAAATTTTGGGAGAGAACGGGTCAAAGCGGAAGTGAAGGTGTGCGCTCTACCGAGTGCACATAATCTAGTTATATGTGTTTGAGAGTTGGTTCTTTCAATCCAGCCTATAGGTTAGTATTGTTAGTTGATGGATCAACAGAATTTGACTTCTAGGGATTGTGGAGACAAAAGAGCAAATGAAGTCACGAGTCACTATCTTCATATATTTACCGATATGTCATAGAATGTATCCTTCTTGCCTTGTCTTCTATGGATTTCAATACTCTTGATCAGTGATTCTTAACCTTTTTGGAGGTACCGAACCCCAGAAGCTCCATATACGCATTCATCAAACCCTTGTAGTTGGAAAATAAAATGTGTTTTCCCCTTCAAAATAAAAATATATGTACATAACTAAAGTTAAACTGTATTAGTGCACAAACTGTACCAAGCATCGTTTGCACTGGCACACTAAATCAATATGCTTAATGATCGAAATGAACTAAACATGAATTTTCAATATGAACAAACAACTTAATGAGCCAAACCGCCGAACCCCTGGAAGTGACTCACCGAACCCCTGGTGTTCGATCGAACCCAGGTTAAGAGCCACTGCTCTAAACTCATTAGCTACTCATATAAGATTATTTTCTTCGCATTCAAGACTGTATAGCTACTTTTCTTTTGTAGTAAATAAATGAAAATAACATATGTTGATGGGTTGCTATCTATGTTATATTACTTGGAAAGCTATAGGACCAATGAATTCTGTAACCAATCATTTCCTCAAAGTTATGAAACCAAAGAGTTTTTCAGCTAACTTCTCTTTTCAGGCTCTGGGCCACTACGGACACAGGTTTGCGACTAGGTTCCTCTAGTCTTGGCAAGATGCATTTAGGGAGAGAGAAGTCTACCAGACCTGAAGATGTTGGTGAGGAGGCAGCGGATAAACTAATAAAGCAACTGATGCATGGGGCCTGTGTAGATGAGGAGATGCAGAACCAGGTAATTGCGACACTTGTTCATTTTCTCAATCCTTGATATTATTATAAAAAAAATTAACTTAATTCTTCTGTATTATTATAATTTGTTATCTACCTATTTTCTCACTCCTTGATTTTATTATATGTTTTTTTAAGAAACTATTTTTTCATTAAAAACAAGAAAAATAATAAATTATATCTATGGAAGACTTTACCTTACAAAACTTGATAAAAATTCATTTGTGCTTAAGAGCCGAAATATAACTCTTATAAATCAAACTCCTTATTGAATAAATAACCAAACATCTCAGTTAAATATACCTATTTCCCCCCACAGCTGATAATCCTGATGGGTCTCTCAGAGGGCAGTTCTCGCATACTCTGTTCCGAACTGAGTCTGCACACTCGCACGGCAATAGAGATCATGCATCTAACCACGCAGGTGAGTATGCGCCTTCTGTAGCTAGGGTAAGTTCTTAATTATCGGTCAGGTCCACATTTTCGGACACGTAAGAAAAAATTATATAATAATTATTATTTTATTTTCATTAGTATCCATGATGCCTCCAGGTATCATGGATACCAATGAAAATAAAAATGAAATAATAATTATTATATAATTTTTTCTTACGTGTCCGAAAATGTGGACCTGACCGATAATTAAGAACTTACCCTAGCTTTCTTTCCTATTCTTTAGCAGAATTTATTTAGGAATATAGCTTATTAGATAAAACATTTCTGAAGGGGATCGTCCCCTAAGATTTTTTTCTTTAATGTGCATTAAAAACTTTTTTGGTACACTTATAGAACATCGAATAAAAAATCTTTTTTATCAATGATAAAAAAACACATTTCATAAATAACGAGATCTGGAAGAAAACGTGATTTTAGGGGGTACAAGAAATGTATCTCCTGTCAATTTTTTACCTGCAGTGGTGCTATGGTATAATTGGATGCGTAGACTTCGGCAACGAAATTAAGCTCCTTATTTTTTCCAAAATTCCATACGTGATTGGAAAAATATTATCTTATTTTTTTATTTTTCGAAAAATTTGTTGTTGTGACGTTATAACTTTCATTCTAAATCGAATTCTAATTTAATGCGAGCTTAAAACTATGTGGCCGAATTCTTTGCACATCCAATTGTCAAAAGTTAATGAAGGAAGGAGACACAGTTTGAACAATTTTTCTACTTTTTTTTTATCCAGAGTGAATATTTGATGGATGAGATGCCTTTCTTTCCCTTCTAAAAATCACGTTTTCTTCCACATCTCGTTTTCTATTATAAAAATGTGATTTTGACCATGAACAACAAGATTTTTTATTCGATGCTCCATATGTGTATGAAATTTCAAAATTTTACGATTAATGATGAAAAGCATGGAGGATGGAATGGCCCCCTTGATGTTGCATTATATTTTCAAGATCCTTTATATTGAATAATAGTCTATTAGTTTCTAATTGAATACTCCCTTTTTCAGGCACAATTCACAGTGACGCCTGAAAAAGAAAACCTAGTGATGGTAGAGTGTAAAGGAATTGGACTAGACCCCGGCACAATGGGCTAGACTGAATATTCAGCCCACAATATCTGTTAACTCTGCAATATTTTAGGAATGATTCTAGTCTTTAAATTAAAAAACAAATTTGTTGATAAATAGTTTCATTTAATGGACATAAATATACATTCATTTCATTGATATCTACAAAGTACATAGAAAACTAATTTAAAATTCATTAATTCTCTATTTGTAACAGTATACCAGAGTATATCTACACATTGAGTGGTTCAACTTGTTGGTAGTATACTTTTAAACAATATTGCACACTTCAACTATTTACACAATAACTTAATATTAAAATCTTTGGTATATTAATGAGAGTTTCTGACCACAGATATCTAGCAAGTTAATGATGATTAATATCACAAAATGGTACAAACTTAGTTTGAAAATAGTAAACATTGGAACATGTTTATTTACATCGTCACTAGTGTAATTTCCAAATTACCGATAACCTTAAACTCCTTATAATGTACAAAATTGAATGTTTCAAATAAGCATTATTAAGAACTAAAATTACATTAATTCTTCAGGTATCAGTTTTACCTGCACAATAAATGTATAAAATTCTGCCTTTTGAAGCATCCAGGTATTTTGTAATTGAAAATAAGCAACCGGTAACTGGTACTTTACCCTAATTATTAATAGGTTTTTATAACATATGATAGTAAACTTAGCAAAAATGTTCCAATGGTTACCATTTTCAATTGGATAATTCATAATTGATTAGACATAACTTGAAAGAACTTAGAATGTTATTGTCGAATAGAATTATTGAGATAGAAAGGGGATTTAAGTCCATTAAACGTTTGTACCTAATTAACATATGAGATAGCTAGAGTGAGAAGGTCTATCTATATTCCATAGCTGCGAAGATGGCTACACTTACGTCCCTTCACTATCCGAACACTAAGGTGTTCACGCTATAAAAATACAAATGGCGACTCTAGTGACATCACTCATAGACTACAAAAGGAATGTGAATAATAGGAGATCACAGTGTCTCTGATATAGCTGATATTTAACCTAGTCTAGCGTATGTTCCTCTACAGACCCTGTGCTACTAGAATACACACCAGACGTACTAGATGCTTTACTATAAGTACTAGATTGTTTAGATGCAGTTGACTTTCTGCTAAGATGTCTCGCCGCACTTTGGTCTATAGCAGCTAAAGTGTCATTTTTGAACCTGATGTAAAACTCGCCTTGTTTCCATGGGTCTTGTAAAGACAGAAGTTTCAGATCATCTCGGAGACACCTTTCTCTCTTATCTATAATAGACACCAGACAAAAGTTCTGTAACTTTTCATTGCCGTTGTAGGTGGGACCTGCTTTGCCTTTCATGTAGACTTTAAGGTTCAGTTGTTGCACCACCAAGTCTATAACATCTCTTGCTGTGGTCTTGTGACTCACTTGCAACTTCAGAGTCATTCTATTGGACATTCCAGTGTCGTATGCAGGACTCACTTGGATGATGGCAGACTCCTGTGCTTTCTTGGAGTGTGGGTCAATATTTTCTCCATCATTGTTTAGTTTCAATTCACTGCCCTCACTCTTGCCACTCTCTCTACTCATGAGACTAAGAGTGTCTGTTTCGGTCTCGGTTGAAGACAGGGATTTGGGACTAGCGTTGATGCTCGAGGCTTCAGATTCGTGACTCAAGCTGCTACCAGCGCGCTTGATGTCATTGTGAGAGAATTGCTGCTGCAGATCGTAACTGCTGTTAGTGCTTCTCATTGCATTGCTAATTTTCAAAGCACTTTCTTTCGTCTCGTACATCGTATCTTTTCGCCTTCTGCATCCGCTGTTACTCTCCGGTAAAGATTCTATGGATGTTGAATCCTGTTGAGTGTTTTTCAGACCTAGAGATGTTGTATTGAAATGAGAGGAGGTGTTAGCATCTAGGAAAGGAGGAGCACTGACTTTTCTAGGTAGAGGAGACAAAGGTTCGATTGAATCCTGGATATGGTAATCACTTCTGGTCATGGCTTTGTCTTTGTTGTACATTCGATTGTTAAATCTATCATAACTTGGATTAAGTCCTCCTGCATTAGAATTCTTGGTGAAATGTCTCGTGCTGCAAATTATGGGACTAGAATCACTATTTGGAGGTCGAAATAAACATTCAGAGGTATTAGACTTGACGAAATTAATTTCAGATTTTGGAGTAACGCGAACATTTTCAGCAGTACTGGATTTCCTCATCTTGACTCCTCTCAAATTGTTGCTAGAGTTTGATCGGTGTTCAGCTTTGCAGAACCTCTTCTGATCCGCTCCTAAATGAACAGAGTCTGAAGAACTGTGGTGGATGTGACGTGTGTGGTGGAAGGGTGGGGAAGCGGGGGGAGAAGAGGAGTCGGAATGTCTGAAGCGAAAACTAGAGGGTCTGCTCCTAGTCATGCGAGATATGTTAGTGTTGAGATGAGCTGTTGATGTTATTGAAGTCAAAGGAACTCCCAAGTTACTTTTATCTCTTGCAAAGCTGATAGCGTCCTTCACCCACCTTAACTTTTTCCAGCCTTCCTCCAACTGCTCGGTGAAAGATTGGACTTGCGTGAGGCGTTGCTTGGTGGATTGTATCTCCTCTTCGCTGAAAGACTCTCTCTTGGCATGTTCTGCCACTAGTTTATCCATCTCTAAGATGCAGTTGAGTCTAGCATACCTCCCTAACAGTTGCGATTGGTAAGTAGACATGTGAATCATCTCAAAGGTGTGAATTGGTAACGTCAATAAATCTGGTTTATTCAGAAGCGCATCCTCCTGCCCTGGATTGCAGAAAAGCTGTTCCGTAGGAGGGAACATTAGAATTAAGGAGACATCACAGCCCAAATCTAAGACTTCTCCGCTGTATATGCGGTGTTCTCCCGTCACTCCCAATTCATTGACTAGTTTTTGAGCAGCTGTGGACAATTGACTTTGCCAAACTGACTGTGCTGGTGAAGGTGTCACCTCATTGCCATTAGTGCCTAACTCTTGTATCCACTGCCACTCTTCCCTGGAAAGAAAATCATTGGTTAATATCCACACTATCCCCATAACTACAATCTCAGGAAAAAAGTGTTTGCCCGAAATGTTTATTTTACATAAGGTCTTGAGAAACAAAAAATATGGTATTTTTTTTATCTTTTCTCAATAAATATCACTCATTTTAAAGTACTTACTTGGAGACGTGAGTGTTGTCTCTGATTTTAACGCAGGGGAACATGTTCGGTCTGCTGTGCGGTACGAGCACCTTTAGCTGCTCCATGGAGCTTTGGAGCTTTAGGTAGCCTATGTACAGTCCTTTGGAGTAGGAGACGGAGCTGTTCTTCTGGTACTCCGTCTGTTGGTTGACGGAAGAGAGGAGTAATTCTGAGGCTGTTAGTGAGGGGGGTTCACCGGGTGTTGTCGAGGGACCTGAGAGAAAAGAAAATTTATAAGTATAAGTTTTTTGTACAAGTTATCCATAAAATATTAAAATTGAGGTTATGGAAGTAGGAATATATATCAAAAACACATGAATCTAAACTAATAAACTAAATTAGCTAACTAAAGATGAGTTTGCAACAAAATCAGATTAAGTTTAAAATAAATTAAAAGAACGAGTGCATATAAAAATGAAGATAGTTAATCCTGGTAAATTGCAAATATAATTAAAACATGAAAGCATACTACTCACTTATGCTCGATAGTTTCCTTTCCTTCAATTTGTTGATTGGTACCCATTTAACATTCATAGCAGAAATGCACTTTGTAGACTTTAGATGTTGAACAGTGCAGAACACTATTGTCCCATGAACATCTCTTATACTGTCATGGTACAGTTTGCCAAGATCCTGAACTCCCAGAGCAGTCTGTTGAGAAAAAAAAAATTATATACAATGTAATTATATATCGAAAAGAAAATAACTATGAGTTTGTCAATTACTTAATTAAAAGAAGTAATAAAATTTCAAAATGCAGATAGCTATAATAATAAAGAAATAATAAGAATATTTGTAAAATTAGGAATGATGTGCTCGGGAATATAATTTATGAACAAAATATACTTTCGGACTACTAAGGAAGCGATTGTGAAAAAGGTATAAACTAGTTAAATAATTAATTGTACTGAGTTTAATAGATTGAAGATCTATTTTTAGGTCAAGTTTTGTATCACAAAATATTGCTTGAACTCTATCCATCAATTGAATTTTCCTTGTAATTCTAATGAATCTAACTCATTTTTTGTAAAACTGAGACACGACACCCATGAAGTTTACGCACCTGCATATTAGCCGCAGCCTGCAGGAGTTTACTCCTGAAGGGTAAATAGGACACAGATCCTGCCCTCTCCATGTCCTGACGAAGGTTCTTCACGTCATCCCAAGTGGTGGCCACTTCCATCAGCCACTTTAGGTCCTGTTTCGGTTGACTGGGAAAATTCTCATCGACTTCAATAACAGGTAAGAACTCTTCTGTCGTCACCAGAATTTTATTCTCACACCACATTATACTTGCAAGGTAGCACCCTCTGCAGGAAAGAAAGAATATTAAAGTGGTACTCAAAATTTTAGCATTAATGATGTACAGTCAGTTGCTAAAAGATTTTAGGTGATCCAGATATATAACTGTGATCATGATTTGAGCAGTATGACGTTTTTATCGAAAAAATGAAATCTAAAAACTAGAAGGAAGTGAGTATAAGTTAGTTTTACAAGCAAGAATATGAAACTTTAAATTCACACATTGGTCAGTGTCGCTTTAATGGCCGGTTGATTAGGTTTTTAGAATTATTCACAAAACAAAACTATATATCAAAATAATGTATAGTAGCGCCTACAATAGACAATATCTGGTACTAATTCAACCCGAAAAGTGTTAATTTTAAGCAGCATCCGTTTACCTTTTTAGATTTTTATGAAATTTAGGAGCTGGTGTGAAGAGTTGCATGATGGTTGCCTTCTTCTTCTGCGATCTCCTCTGATTGAGGGGCGTCTCCTGCCCTGGTTCGATGGCTCGAATTTCAGACGCGTGCTCCGGTCTAGAGTTTCGAACGCTATTGAATAAATTGCCGAAATCTTTAAGAAGTCCCTCGTAACGAGGTTTACGGGCGTCCAAATCGCGCCAACCTGCAAAATAGTTACGAAAATTAGTAAAGACAAAAGGATCAGAGTTGATTCGAATCAAAAGAGTTTCGAAAATTAAATTTTAGGGAATATTTCGGTTAATAAACACAATTTGAATGATTGGTATAAAGTACATTTCTGCCTGTGGTGAGCGAATTTGTTTATAAGAATATTCGAACTTATTAAAATAATATTTTTTTTGTTACTGTTTAAGTATCAAATAAAATAGTATTTTTTAAAACCAACGAATAAAACAAGAGCAAGTTATAAAGCCAAATACAAAAAATATATTTTTAAATATTCATAATTTGAGTTAATATTGTAAATGTTATCAAATACTAACTGGAAGGTACGACGGACTGTGGGTTGGTAGGAATGGTGGGGCCGTAGTCCTTCATGTTACCGGCAGAGACTCTGAAGTGGTGTCTGCGTCCTTGCTGTAGTCTCTCTATCACTGCAGAGGTTCTCCTCAAGTCTGACAGTTCTAAAGTGTTAGTCACCGTGTGCCAGTCGTCTGTACTCCACTCAACTGAAAAAAAACCAGTGAACTTGAGTACCAAGTCATATTAAACTACATAAAAGTCAACATATTAAATAAATCAAACATTGATAATATATAAGTTATAAGAAACCACGTGGTTCACTTCTTTCTATACTCAGATACCAAACCTGAACTCTAAAAAGATGCATCTCTAGTTCAATGTAATGCGTCTATCAATTATGTCATTTTGACGTTAGATATATGTTTGTGCATCACCTTTTGATGACTAATTAAATAGGTACAATATTGCTAGTCAAAGTATACATTGTACTTAACTGCAAAGCCCTTAAATTTATCGTTAATGTTTCTCAGTTGACGTCACGTGGATACACCATCACTTAACTCACTTTTAAACTTTGTAGTAATTCCCGTTGGCGAAGGAGGTGGTTCTTTGAAGTAGACCCTCACACGAGTGCTGTCTATCACCTCCACTGAAGCTGAACTGAGAGAGCCTGGTGGTTCTGTGGTAGAGAAGGAGATGCCATCTTACTATAGAGATATCTAAGAGATAGCACTATCACTTAATACTATCGCTTATCTTAACAGTTCTCCTTCAAGAATGAAAGCATACATTTAAATATTAGGTGATAAGAATCTTGATCCCTTACTTCCTGAGGTATTGATAAGATCTGCACTATGATCTAGTCAGGCTTGCTTTAAATACATACATCAGATTCATTTCAACACTGAGTTTGTCTTAATACTAAAATTACTAACTATAAAGTATATTGAAATAATACAGTTATATAAAACACTTACGCAAAGTTTCTAATCCATTTTTCATTTTGTTCAGCATGTTGTAGTTTCTTTTGTGCAGTTCTCTCTGTCTGTCCGTCTCCTTGTACTGACCCCCTCCCCTCCGCATCTCTAACTTGGTCTCAGCGTGTTTCACCAACTTCTCCAGCTGTTGTAGTCTGTCGCAGTACGGAACTGAAAAGGGGAAATATGAATTAAACTCTACATTGATTGCTATCCACACTTCATATAGAAATTATGATTTCAATATATTTATCTTGTAGTGAACATAATTATTCAAATTAATAAAAGTTTATCCATCCTAAGCACATTTCTAAAATACCCCAAAATAAAATTTCGAATGGATTTTTTTTTTTCGACAATTACTATTTTATCAAGTCGATAACCTACCATTGCAAGGTTCCGTTGCCCCATGCTTCTGCAGTAGCTTCACCATTTCGAGGTTGTGGTTCATAACTGCCACATCCAAACAACTAAGATTCTCTGAGTTCAAACTGGCAAGGAAGAGAAGAGAAATAAATAAAAGAAAGAAATAAGTGCCTCTTTCAAAAGGAAATTAAAAAAAAATACAGGCAAGTTCTAATATATCGATCGGTTCAATTATAATTATAGGGAAAATAACAATTTAAATTGTTAAATATTTTATAGTTTTACATGATCGAAACTGTGAAACCGTACAATAACTCAAATTACCTTCTATGGCATATAAAACAATCTAACTATAAAATAAAAAGTGGACAATTTGTATTTTTTTTAAATATTTTTCATTATACAGCAATATAACTTTCTTTTTAGTTCCAAATTCCATAACGGGAATGAAAATTCTATTACGTAATTTATTCCAGCAATTTGTTAAGTCCCTCCTAAAATGAAAAAAAACTCAAAATACCAAAAACTGCTGTGATGAATTACTTGCGATAATGCGTTAATAAATCACTAAAATATTATGTGGGAAGGAGAGAATTAATATATGTGAATACAGGGTGTCCGCAAAAAACTAGCCGATTTAAAAGGGCTGTAATTTGTAGAAGATTTGCTAGAAGAGTAAAATAGGTTACATTCGAAAGAGGAGAATTTCAAATTTAATTTAATATTATTCTTTTCTGAAGAGGATATATAGGCACATCTATAGAGCTTCAATTTCATTAGCGGTTTGCCAATACTCTATACAAAATGTGACAAAAAAAACGTTTTTCGTCTTGATAAGTTTATTGAGTCTGGTGGCGTGATCATGTAACGATAAAATTATTATGAAATAAAACTTGGAATTCTTATCTTTGAAATGAAACCTATTTCAGTCTTCTAGCAGTAATATTTTACAAATTACAGCCCTTTGAAATCGGCTACTTTTTTTGCGGACACCCTGTAGATGCAGATAGAGCACTTGAAATACAGATAGGATATTTTAACTGTATTCTGACCAATCACAGATAAAGTAGAGTGTCGATAAATTAACGTCACGCTTTGCTTTTTATTAAAACAAAAATGTTTGAGTAAAAATTACAGGGAACAAATATTACGTGATGTTACTTTGAAAAGATAATGAATTAAGTTATTTGCTAATATATTTTAGTGAAGTTCGATAACAAGTTGTACTTAATAATCTTCTTTTTAATGGGAAAATATTGACTTTGAACAAATAAAAAATTATAATTAGGGTAAGTTACGAATTATCGGTCAGTACTACATCTTCGGTCATAAAGAAAAAAACAATATAAAAATTATTATTAGTGCTATTTAATAATAATTTCATATTGTTTTTTCTTATATGACCGAAAATGTAGTACTGATCGATAATTCGTAGCTTACCCTAAAAATGACGAAAAGTGTTGACTGTGTTCTGAGAGAGGCTCCTCGCGCACACTAACCTGTTGATATCCAAGGTGTTGTTCCTTATAAATTTGTCAGCTTTTTCCACCTGTCCGTTTTGAACAGCTAGGAAAAGAGCTGAAAAAAATGAGAAATAAATTGGTAGATTTTAATAAAGGATATATAGTAATGTTTTTATCTTATTTAACGTTTATCATATTTTATACAAGATGAATATTAAAAAAATTAATTGAAAGGTTCATTCAACATTCTTCTATCATTTACAGTTTCCAATTTGTTTTATTAAATGTTACTTGGTTTTACCTAATGTTTCTTTGTTTCACCTAATGTTTCTTTAATTTTATTTTTCTTAGTTTTATTTAATATTTATTTGTTTTACTTAATGTTTCTTTAATTTTGTTTTTCTTCGTTTTATTTAACGTTCTACTTAAACGTTTTGGATTATTTAATAAAAATAAATTGATACTACCGCTGCAGTTACGAGGGATCAAAGCTACAACAAATATTATTATCGAAAATTGAACCGAAATAGACATACATTTTATTTACACTAACTTTCAAGATATTTTCAAAATTCGATAGGGTAAGTTACGAATTATCGGTCAGTACTACATCTTCGGTCATATAAGAAAAAACAATATAAAAATTGTTATTATTACACAGTGCTATCTAATACTTCTGCAAACCCGGGTTTGTAGAAGTATTAGATAGCACTGTGTAATTATAATAATTTTTACATTGTTTTTTCTTATATGACCGAAGATGTAGTACTGACCGATAATTCGTAATTTACCCTAACTTCTATTTCGATGAAGTTAGAATGTGTTTTGGTGCATAGAGAGCAAAGTGCATAATAAATGCACTATAATATGCACCCCTTGAAGCTAAATATAGATATAAAGAACTGTCTTTTAACTATGGAACAAAGGGGAACATTTTACACAGTGATCTATTAATAGAAATTCAATATCATAGAAAAGGGTTCATAATATTATTTTTATAGCTACTGTAACACACACTAGGGCAAAGTGACAACTGTCAGATGTCAATTAAACATCGGAGGGAAATGTCAATAGATTATTATTAAAAACACATCAAAATAAGAGCAATAAAATATATTCGTTTTGGAAAACACAGGTAGCAATGATTCTCGGGCCAATGTTGTCCTAATATTTCCAATGTTGTCCCAATATTGCCAATGTTGTCCCAATATTGCCAATGTTGTCTCAATATTGCCAATGTTGTCCCAATATTGGCAATGTTGTCTCAATATTGCCAATGTTGTCCCAATATTGCCAATGTTGTCTCAATATTGCCAATGTTGTCTCAATATTGCCAATGTTGTCCCAATATTGGCCCAAGAAACATTGCTACCTGGGAATACTGTTATTTTTATGCATTTTAATGATTATTTTTTTATTAGTGTTTTAATAATTAGCTACCTACTAAAATTTTCATTTTGCATTTTAATTTTCATTTGGTAATTGACACTTTGCCCTAGTGAACTAACCTGTTAAATTTTAATAAAAGGGTAATACCTTTTTCAAAAGATATAAATATATTTACTAAACATTTTAAATGTAATTACTAATATAAAATGGACAGTGCTACAACATTTGTAATTTGTTGCAATTAGATATAATAGAGATAGCACTAAATGGTCAGATACACATGAGAGAAGCACATGGTGATCAAAAGGAGTAAGTGACCAGATAAGTAATTAATCTACTGTGTTATTCGTACCTAATGACTGTCTCCACTTACAATGTTATTCGTACCTAACGACTCTGTCTCTACTTACAATGTTATTCGTACCTAACGACTCTGTCTCTACTTACAATGTTATTCGTACCTAACGACTCTGTCTCTACTTACAATGTTATTCGTACCTAATGACTCTGTCTCTACTTACAATGTTATTCGTACCTAACGACTCTGTCTCTACTTACAATGTTATTCGTACCTAACGACTATGTCTCTACTTACAATGTTATTCGTACCTAACGACTCTGTCTCTACTTACAATGTTATTCGTACCTAACGACTCTGTCTCTACTTACAATGTTATTCGTACCTAACGACTATGTCTCTACTTACAATGTTATTCGTACCTAACGACTCTGTCTCTACTTACAATGTTATTCGTACCTAACGACTCTGTCTCTACTTACAATGTTATTCGTACCTAACGACTCTGTCTCTACTTACAATGTTATTCGTACCTAACGACTCTGTCTCTACTTACAATGTTATTCGTACCTATCGACTTATACGATATTACTTAAAAATTATCCATCGAAAATATCGTAGTACAATATTTAAAATAGCTTAGATAAAATGATTCAATATTATTGAATATAAAATAGAAATTAAAATATAAAGATAATAATTAAACCTACTAAAATGTTTTACAATAAATCTTTGTTACATTAACACTTACATTGGGATAATTCAAATTAATGGAACACCTGTTTGTTTGTTTCATTTGACCTAAATTTAAATAAAGCAATGTTAGAATTAACGCCAAAAAACAATAGGGTAAGTTCTCAATTATCGGTCAGTTCGCCATTTTCGGACAGGTAATAAAAAACGAAATAATAATAATAATTTAATTTTTATTAAATCTTTTTTTCTTACGTGTCCGAAAATGGGGAACTGACCAATAATTAAGAACCTACCCTACTTTGTTATTTAATGAAATAAATAAATAATTGTCACCATTAAATTAAATCACTCGCACAGAAAATGTACACACAAAGTACACACACAGGTGTGTAGGTATCACTGTGTAGTTTTTACTCACCGTGCTGATGTATGTTGATTTTACTGATTTTTCTGTCTGTTTTGGCGAGGTTAAAACCATCAGAAATCAGTCCTTCCATGGTAGACCAGCCTGAAAAAAATAACAAATAGTTAGTAAAGATAATAATAAAAACACAATTAAAAGACAAATTGAAGAATTTTATTGAGAAATAAAAAAAAATCCTAAATTTTGAGTGTACATTTCGATGAAAATTAATAGTTAGAGGAAATGATAGTAAATTTGTAGTCATTATTTTGCTGGTTATTTAACAGTTGTATACCAGTCTGATCTTGCGGAAAAGGTAGTTATAGAAATAAAAACAAATGATATCGACAAAACAAGGAATAGGCTTCCTTATAACACTGTTTGAAACATAACAATTAAAACATAGTGCAATAATGCACGTACACATCTTCATAACTCTCCCTTAATCTTCTATGGCCCCACCATAACTTTCTGTCTTATTCTTCTATAGCCCCATCACAACTCTCTCTTAATCTTCTATGGCCCCATCACAACTCTCTCTTAATCTTCTATGGCCCCATCACAACTCTCTCTTAATCTTCTATGGCCCCATCACAACTCTCTCTTAATCTTCTATGTATAGCCCCATCACAACTCTCTCTTAATCTTCTATGGCCCCATCACAACTCTCTCTTAATCTTCTATGGCCCCATCACAACTCTCTCTTAATCTTCTATGTATAGCCCCATCACAACTCTCTCTTAATCTTCTATGGCCCCACCATAACTTTCTGTCTTATTCTTCTATAGCCCCATCACAACTCTCTCTTAATCTTCTATGGCCCCACCATAAATCCCTTTTAATCTTCTATGGCCCCACCATAACTTTCTGTCTTATTCTTCTATAGCCCCATCACAACTCTCTCTTAATCTTCTATGGCCCCACCATAAATCCCTTTTAATCTTCTATGGCCCCACCATAACTCCCTCTTAATCTTCTATGGCCCCACCATGACTCCCCCTTAATCTTCTATGGCCCCACCATAACTCTCTCTCACAAGGCGCATCTCATTCAAATAGTTTCAGTGGCACAATCACAGTGCCAGTTGTACGGTGTCACATTTCTCTGGTAAGTGAAGCATGTGTCTGTTTCTTAGAATTATAGTGTAGAGGTAGCCAAGGAAGATAAGTACAGAGGAATGAAGTATAAAGTACAGAGAAATGAAGTACAAAGTACAGAGGAATGAAGTATAAAGTACAGAGAAATGAAGTACAAAGTACAGAGAAATGAAGTATAAAGTACAGAGGAATAAAGTACAAAGTACAGAGGAATAAAGTACAAAGTACAGAGGAATGAAGTACAGAGGAATGAAGTACAAAGTACAGAGAAATAAAGTAACTATAAAAAGCATTATTGAGATATAGATTCACATTTGCATTCAATTATTCTACTCAATGCATAAAAAATGAATTAATTTGTCCACTTCATAAATTCTAGCAATATTAAGAATATTTCTTATACATTTCGAAGTAACTTACAATATTTCTTTACATTTTAAAATCGTTTACAATATTTCTATACATTTTAAAAGTGTTAAGAATAATTCTAGATTCTAAAGGAATGAAGAATATTTATTTCTACATTTCAAAGGCGTTTAGAATAATTCTTGTATTCTTGATTAGAGTAAAAAGATAGCGACTAAATGTTCACAATGTCTAACGTGGGACAGTGACTAACGTGTTCACAATGTCTAACGTGGGACAGTGACTAACGTGTTCACAATGCATAACGTGGGGCAGTGACTAACGTGTTCACAATGTCTAACGTTGTACAGTGACTAACGTGTTCACAATGTCTAACGTGGGACAGTGACTAAAGTGTTCACAATGTATAACGTGGGACAGTGACTAACGTGTTCACAATGTATAACGTGGGGCAGTGACTAACGTGTTCACAATGTCTAACGTGGGACAGTGACTAACGTGTTCACAATGTCTAACGTGGGACAGTGACTAACGTGTTCACAATGTATAACGTGGGACAGTGACTAACGTGTTCACAATGTCTAACGTGGGGCAGTGACTAACGTGTTCACAATGTCTAACGTGGGACAGTGACTAACGTGTTCACAATGTCTAACGTGGGACAGTGACTAACGTGTTCACAATGTATAACGTGGGACAGTGACTAACGTGTTCACAATGTCTAACGTGGGACAGTGACTAACGTGTTCACAATGTCTAACGTGGGACAGTGACTAACGTGTTCACAATGTATAACGTGGGACAGTGACTAACGTGTTCACAATGTATAACGTGGGGCAGTGACTAACGTGTTCACAATGTCTAACGTGGGACAGTGACTAACGTGTTCACAATGTATAACGTGGGACAGTGACTAACGTGTTCACAATGTATAACGTGGGACAGTGACTAACGTGTTCACAATGTATAACGTGGGACAGTGACTAACGTGTTCACAATGTCTAACGTGGGACAGTGACTAACGTGTTCACAATGTATAACGTGGGACAGTGACTAACGTGTTCACAATGTCTAACGTGGGACAGTGACTAACGTGTTCACAATGTATAACGTGGGACAGTGACTAACGTGTTCACAATGTATAACGTGGGGCAGTAACTAAGGTGTTCACAATGTCTAACGTGGGACAGTGACTAACGTGTTCACAATGTATAACGTGGGACAGTGACTAACGTGTTCACAATGTATAACGTGGGGCAGTGACTAAGGTGTTCACAATGTATAACGTGGGACAGTGACTAAGGTGTTCGACAGGCGACTACTCGAATTACGCACACTAATATTGCGTAACGTTATAGACACTCTCAAACATTGCCAAGAGGGAGAGTGATGAGTGTGATGACCGTGAGGGAGAATGACGAATAGTAGAATGAGTGAGAGTGAGTGAGTAATGAGAAGGAGAGTGAGTGATGAGGTTCGGCAACCAGGAGAAAGATATTGAAGAGAGTGAGTGAGTAATGATTTGTGACGACCAAGAGAATGAGAGTGAGTGTGAGGGAGAAGGAAGAGAATGAGAATGAAAAAGAATTAGAATGAGTGTGAGGGAGAATGAAAAAGAATGAGAATGAGTGTGAGGGAGAAAGAAGAGAATGAGAGTGAGGGAGAAAGAAGAGAATGAGAGTGAGGGAGAAAGAAGAGAATGAGAGTGAGTGTGAGGGAGAAAGAAGAGAGTGAGTGTGAGGGAGAAAGAAGAGAGTGAGTGTGAGAGACAATGAAGAGAATGAGAGTGAGTGTGAGGGAGAAAGAAGAGAGTGAGTGTGAGGGAGAAAGAAGAGAGTGAGTGTGAGAGACAATGAAGAGAATGAGAGTGAGTGTGAGGGAGAATTCTTTAGTTTTTTAGGGTAAATATACTGGGGTAAAACTAAAGGTATACCCCGTAGATTATATCACATACCTCATTATGTAGGGGGGAAATTACGATATAAATGTACAGACATGAGGTTTGCATCAGGAAAATATATCGATACCTCTATTCTAATTAATATGAGTGATATAAAATATAATCTAGTTATAATTAATCAATTCAATTATTATTCAGATGTTCAAGTTATTATAAGTTATTTCAGTAAAAAAAGTGATTTAACTTCCATGATAAAGCAAATATCATCACCTGATATATAATATATCTATTAAATGCCATGTCAGCAAAATAAGAAAATATTTATAATTAGATTCACAGGTCAATAAACTATAAAAATAAAAGGATATCAATTATTCAATAGATTGGCATGGGGTGAAAACTCAATTGCCGAACAGATGTAATTACCGAGTGCCAGAAATAGATTTACTGATGACATCAGAGTAAAAACCTTGAGTACAGAATAATAACATGTTTGTTAGAAATAAAGATAAATTAAAACTATTTAGCTGCTAAATATAAATACAAAATTTATTTTAAATAGTAATATATATATAACAAACCTATTTTATGTAATAATATTTAAAACAAACTTCAATAAAGTGATTAAAACAAACAAATAAAATATTAAATCAAACCTTATTTAAAAATAATAACAACATCAATATAAAAACTATATATTTTTTCAATATCGATAATTAAAAAATCTTATCATTTTGTACTTATATTTAATTAGTCACTGTGAAACAAGATAAAAAAGATAGCTTATCACACAAATTCTAACAAATTATGAGTAATCAGCCAGTTCCACAATTTAATTAAATTGCCAATTAAAATGAAACTTGAACAATTATTAGTATTCAATCATTATTTTATTGGTATCCATGATACAAGCAGGTAACATGGATACCAATTAAAGTTAAATAATTATCATATAGTTTTTTCTTATATGACCGAAGATGTGACACTGACCGATAACTCGTAAGTTACCCTACTCAGATCTTTCTATTATATATTACTTTAGGCCTACTGGTACACTCACACAAACATATGTACAAACTATCTTTGATGTTTATTAATACATTGGCATGTGTGTTTTTCTACACACTACACATCCTGTGTGTATAGTCGTTATGTAAGGGTGTGTAAAAACTACACACTAGTTAGCGTGTTATTTTACGGGAAATTATTTCATTATTTACCGAAAGAGAGGGAAAATGTAATTAATTTACATTGTATTTTTTAACAAACTGAGTATATAGTCAAAGAATATACGCACACCGGATATACAATATAGGTATATACTTGCTATATAAATACATATTCAAGGGCACGTTTATTTACGGTTGAAGATACAAATAACTAAAATTGGCATATTGAAAATATAAAAATATTTAATTAATTTAACATGAAATTAAATAATATATAATTTAAATACCTTATTTAATATGAAGGTTTTTTAAACCAAATTAATATCCTCTATGCTATAATATAATCGTTATTATACGATTAATAACTTTAACCATTTCTTTAGTTAAACTTTAATGGTAAAACCACTTCTTTAGTTAAACTTTAATGGCAAAACCATTACTATATTTGTACCACACATAGGGGACATATAGGATACCTACCTATGTGAAAAAATAACAACAACCTCACTGTCTTTTTTGCTTGCTGTGCTATAGAGTGGAACATATGAAGAAATCACACATAACTAGGGCAACACCCTAGTTGTCGAATGGTTCTACATTTCCGATTATGTAAAATAAACTTTCTTAAATGAACGAAAATCTGGAACCGTTCGATAGCTTGGAGTATACCATAAAACATATACAACATGTGTGAAAGCATGAATAAGTTAGAAGAGCATTATACTTAAATATGATAAAAAGAAGCAAGCATATTAGTGTTAAATTCATGTGCTAACTAAAGTTCATATCCTGTTTGGTAATTCACTCAGTGTCTGTAAGAATTAAATGAATGAATTATAAGTTAATATATCAATTTCCATACTATCGCTAATTGCATTTACATTCAAATTAATTATACACTTAATTAAATATTAGTACAGTTATATAATAGTTTTAGATGTATGTGTATATTGTGAAATTATCTAAATAACACTTTGGCAATTGACAGTCGCCTCACTGCATACTAATTAATATTACCAACAGATCTCTAGGATATTGTGACGTCATTGGCAGAACATCTTAAGTGTTATTAACATGTCATCTGCGGATGTCTCTGATAAACATGTCTGGAACGTGGATCACAAAAATGAATGTTAGTGTTTTTAAATAATTTATTAATTTGGATAATAATTCTGATTCTAAATAAGAACTATAGATAAGAATGACTGTGTCGCTTGTGCGCATCCATGAGCATTTTAGTGATTTTATGCATGAAGTAAATCCTATAGTATGTATAATAAATACGTACAAATTTGTTGAAATAAAAATTGGATTTTTACTTTATTTATAAATCCCATACTATATAAATAAAGTTAAAACTTGCACGTATTTACTAAATTAATATAAGTCAATAAATGAAAATATAATAAATAATATATTCTTGTTCTTGGACAAATAGAGCCATTCAAAACATAATAAAAATAAGAATACCATCACAAGTGAATTATCTTAATTAAATTTAATAGTCTAGATTGATGGTACTGGTCATATTACCTAATAAGACATGCGTTTTATTCCTTAACTGTGAAGGGTTAACTTTATTTGTTTAGGGTCTATCAAGGATGTATTTTTTAACCTTCAAATCTATGGCAAATTGAGTAAAACCTATTGTACCGAAAACAGAAAACAAACAGCAGATTGTGTTAATGGGCCCCAAGGTTGAGACCTTACACCCACTTTAGAACTACAAAACAAAAGGGAAGAAAAGAGATGGAATTTAAAGTAATGTCATGTAATAACATTATCACTAAATGTTTATGACATAGAAAAAACTATTGGTACCACTATCTAGAGAGGAAATATGGTGGGGTCATAGAAGATTAAGAGGGGATGCTCCTAATCTTCTATGACTCCACAATAACTTTTTCTTTGGGTAGTGATACCATTGTACGTTAATACAATGTGTCTTCATGAGATAGTATTTGAATAGAGAGAACTTAACCATTAAGTACAGCGGCACATTTGGTGAGGCTGACGGCAGCCATAAAATTAAAGACTTAAAATAGCCCTAATAGCGCATCCGTATACTGTCACAGACTGATAACGTATTATCCAATTAGAGGGATAAAGAGGGGATATGAAAGAGTAGAGGGATAAAGAAGGGATAGAGGGATAAAGAGGGGATATGAAAGAGTAGAGGGATAAAGAGGGGATAGAGGGAGGACAAAAGAATAGAGGGAAATGGGGATAAATGAGAAAAAAAGATAGTAAAAGGAAATTGACATGTATATATGAACTATTTGAATTAATATTCAAACTAACGTTTTCACATTATAAAAACTATATCTCAATTATTTGTTAATTTCAATAGATGATGTAACAAACCTTTAGCAGTGCCATCACTCTTTATTTTCTTGTCTAAAGTTCCATAATTCCTATCAGGAGTGGATAAAAAAACTGAGGTAGCCGTTTTCTTGACGCTCTTAGTCTTCCTCAAAGTACCATGCCAGCCCTCCGTCTCCCAGGTTTCTCTAGCGAAATCTGCTGATTTGGCCAGCCTTTTAATGTCAGACCTCCTCAAAGTTGCGTATTTCTCAACACTCATGAAATTACTATTGGACGAAGACACGGAGTTTGAACGTACTATCGGATTGCAGGTGTCCACAGATTCGAGTGAGTTTCGGTGACTCTCATCACCTCCCTTGGGACGCTCCGAACCATCGTGCGGCGACTCGAAAGCAGTTTCTCTGCCCTCAACTATCGGAGGACTCAATATGGAAGCATAAGACAGAACTGATGCACCATTGCCCTCGCTAAAAGCTGGTGAAGTCGTCTGGTCGAAAAACAAGGAGGATCTTAAAGATTTCGTGAAAGTGACGATCGGCTGAATGCTGATCGACAGGCGCTTTCGTCTCTTGAGAGTCGCGCTAGACGATATGTCGGATATGACTTCCATTTTCATACTGTTCATTTTATTTATATTCCGCGAGTTTGATGACACTTAAATTACACTTTATAATAAAAATATTATAATTTAAAATAACCGAAGACTGAAAAAAATGATGTTGAGTTGTAAATATCTAGTTAGAATGAGGTTCAGCACTGACAGTATCACTGAAATCATATTAAGTATGCACAGCACGACTTCTTAGGTAAGACTGCCACTATCTCTGGTCATTTCAGACAACCACTTAGCTTAGATGGACCTCTGCAAAGCCTCCTATATTACAACACCTGATCATGAGGAACTGAAAAATACTTCAATTGATCTCATAATCGTCCTTTAACGTTAAAGCTAATTAGGGAAAGTTACGAATTATCGGTCAGTTTCACATCTTCAGTCACACAAGAAAAACGATATAATATTAATCGTTTTTTTTATTCATCATACATACAAATTAAACTAAAAATGATATTATTATTATATAGTTTTTTTCTTATATGACTGAAGATGTGAAACTGAACGATAATTTGTAGCCTAACATAATTTCTCGAGTGTAATGTATTTTCTGAGTGTTTAGGTAATCCGGTTGTTCTAGAAGGCATTGCTACACAAGGAGTTCATTTAAGCACCAGCATATGGTAAGTCCTTCTTTGTACACTTATAATTGCTAGGTTAGAAAAACATATCAGAAACATTCCACTAACAAAAATGCACTAAACTGATTTGAAGAGAGCTTGTGAAACACGTCTACAGTAGAACAAATGCAGCTAAAGACTGATAGGACAATAGATAAGGACAGGAAAAGCAATGCACTTTTGCTAAAAAAGTTTGATTGCGCCACTGCTTGTTGACGTTAGAGGTCAAAACCTAAACATAGGATGTGACCAATGACGTCAACACACGTGATATAAACAAAGGCTATTGTAGGATTTCTAGAGAAAGTTCACGGATATCGGCTTTATTCCGCACTGTCATCATTTAGAAAAATTAGTTCGCACGGTTTTTTGATGAGGATGTGCGTAATAAAATATTATTTAATCGAATTGTGTCGGTTTTCCTGATGACTAACATGATATGATATGTATAAGTGACATGGGGTGATGCTAGTTAGTACGCATTGAAAACAATGAACCTACTTTCAACAAACCGAAGCAAAAACTAATTGTATTGATATTTAATGAATTTAATGCATATAATATTTTAAAATTAAACCCCTAGTCGTCAATACTCTTTATATCATCATTAAAGTAAAAAAGACTAGCATTTAATTAATAAAGAAGATTTCAGATGCTTCATCATAATCATGCTCAATATTAAAGAGTTTTTATGCGATAAAAACATATCGTACCTACATATTTTGGCCAAGGTATCTTTCTCGCATATTTACATACAGTACTTTTCTGGGATTTAGAGGACGAAGGTAATATTAAGTAATAAAAATGGAGACTGAAAAGATGGAGTTTTTAGGTCAGTAGAAATTTAGAAATATTAACTGCTGTTAGAAGAAAAAATAAATGTGTATCATACTCATAGAAAAATTAATAGTTGGACCATATTATATTAACACTAAAATTTTTTTTCATTATTTATATTAAAATTATCAAGTATCTATCAATAAAAGTCTCTTTTTAATCTTCAGAAGCCATGTCATATCTTTCACACTGGGTATGAAGATCCAAAGGACAATATTAATAGGACTAGCCTAGGATAGGATGTTCTTATTGGAAGGAGCAATAACACCGAGTGCTGTACAAGACATGCATATCATGCATGAGGGTCTGTCTGCAGCAAGGTACTGACCCCCCTAACGCAATTAGAGGGCACTGTACAAAATACCGAGGGGAAACGTCAATAAAACACTAAATTAAATCGAGTGACGATTGAGAAGTGAAAACCAGCTGCAGAAAACACTAAAGAGTGGAAGCATAAATTAATTCACTGAATGCACGGAAATTCTATTAATTGCCAATCACTGATTATTCAACAATTACCATCCATGCCCGGAAACTGTTTAGTATTTCAGTTAGGACATTACTGCAACTCATAGCCCTTATCATTGCAGATATTCCAGTCAAAAATTTAAAACCCCATCGACGAGTTTAAAAATTCCAAACGAATACTCCAGAGCTAAAGAACAATTAAGGAATCGTGTTTTACGGAGGAAAATGTTAGGACGTGGAACAGTAACAGTGTTAGCATTTTAGGCCAATAAATGTTCCGAAACATTGTGAACATGACTGGTGTACATACAGGGCAATAACCGTGGTTCACTGACCTCCTTTAAACCACTGTAGACATCAGGACCACATTTGGTACACATTGGTGAGGCTATTGATTGACAACAAAGGTAAATAGAAGGGTGAGAGTTTATAAACATAGGTGAAATAATAGATCAAGGGATAGGGTAAATAAACAGGCTTGTATTGTTTCAACAACTGATATCATAATTAAAAGGCTGGGAATTGTAAGATAATTGTAAAAGTGATGAGATACAAGTGAACATTAGTAGATAAAATAACTTGAATTATATATATATTGAATAATAAAATAAATAATATACATACAATAAAATAATAATCCACATAACAATAAAAATTAAATAATACACAGAACTATAAAAAATAAATAATGTACATAACTATAAAAAATAAATAATGTAAATAACTATAAAAAATAAATAATGTACATAACTATAAAAAATAAATATCATTAATCTAACAATAAAAAAATTAATAATATGCATAACATTAAAAAGTGAAAATTACACATAACAATAAGAAATATGACTAATAAAGAGATAAGTTCAGATTAAAATTAATAATGCGTTGATGATGTCATTAATGATAAAGAAAATAAAGATAAAGTGTTGAGTCACTTTATATCAATTGTAAACATTATTCATTGATAAAAATGCGTAATAGAAAGTGGTAATTCTTTGGGAAAAACTAAAGGAAACTTTTAATTACGTATAGCTTTTAAATACGCAGTAAATAGTACACTATTTCGATATTGTTATTAGTATGCTAACTAACAATAGCATTTTATTTTAAATAGTACACTATTTCGCTATTTTAAATAGTATGCTAACTAACAATAGCATTTTATTACAAATAGTACACTATTTCGCTATTGTTATTAGTATGCTAACTAACAATAGCATTTTATTACAAATAGCACACTTTATTAATAGTTTCTCATCATTTATGTAATTTTCTATTTCCATTACTATAGCAAATCAATGACAGTTGGCAAGGAAGTCTAGCTGCAGATAGCGCACTAATAACACTTCTGATGATCTATAGACTGAAGGGATTACTTCAGATATCTCAGTTACTTGGAATAGAATTGCCATTCGAATTTAACGAGGCGATATAATTATTAGAGATGATCGGGATGTACCCTACCGATATTTATCGTGATGAGACAGTACAGTACGATAGATCTTCAGACGATAGGGTACGAAAAATTTGAATACGATATTTTCTGTAAAACGATGTGGTGTTACTCATTGAGTATTATTTCCCATCGTCTCTCTGCAGTGTTGTAAACATTTGTATTTCTTTGGAATAGAAGTAGGAAAACTGATACTCCTTAGAAAACTGTGATATTCCTTTAGAATAGAAATGTTCTGAACTACTCCACTTATATCTTATATCCTTTTGGAATATAAGTGTTTACAGCAAAAAAAAAAACTACACACACACACACTTCTCAAAAGTGTTTTGCTAGACATATCACAGACAGAATTGTAAGGTAAAACTATCAGAAATATGAATCAGTCATCTACAATCGATCCCTGGGCATCAATTGAGTCTAACTGATCTTCAATTTAGGAAATTATGATGGTTAGTGTGTAGTTCTAGTGACTAGTGTGTAGTTCTAGTGACTAGTGTGTAGTTCTAGTGCCCTAATTGTGTAGTTCTAGTGCCCTAAGTGTGTAGTTCTAGTGCCCTAAGTGTGTAGTTCTAGTGACTAGTGTGTAGTTCTAGTGACTAGTGTGTAGTTCTAGTGACTAGTGTGTAATTCTAGTGACTAGTGTGTAATTCTAGTGACTAGTGTGTAGTTCTAGTGACTAGTGTGTAGTTCTAGTGACTAGTGTGTAGTTCTAGTGACTAGTGTGTAGTTCTAGTGACTAGTGTGTAGTTCTAGTGACTAGTGTGTAGTTCTAGTGACTAGTGTGTAGTTCTAGTGACTAGTTCTAGTACCCTAAGTGTGTAGTTCTAGTGACTAGTGTGTAGTTCTAGTGACTAGTGTGTAGTTCTAGTGCCCTAATTGTGTAGTTCTAGTGCTCTAAGTGTGTAGTTCTAGTGCCTAGTGTGTAGTTCTAGTGCCTAGTGTGTAGTTCTAGTGCCCTAAATGTGTAGTTCTAGTTCCCTAAATATGTAGTTCTAGTTCCCTAAATGTGTAGTTCTAGTTCCCTAAGTGTGTAGTTCTAGTTCCCTAAATGTGTAGTTCTAGTTCCCTAAGTGTGTAGTTCTAGTGCCTAGTGTGTAGTTCTAGTTCCCTAAATGTGTAGTTCTAGTTCCCTAAGTGTGTAGTTCTAGTTCCCTAAGTGTGTAGTTCTAGTGCTCTAAGTGTGTAGTTCTAGTGCTCTAAGTGTGTAGTTCTAGTGCTCTAAGTGTGTAGTTCTAGTGCTCAAAGTGTGTAGTTCTAGTACCCTAAGTGTGTAGTTTTAGGGCCTAGTGTGTAGTTCTAGTTCCCTAAGTATGTAGTTCTAGTTCCCTAAGTGTGTAGTTCTAGTGCTCTAAGTGTGTAGTTCTAGTTCCCTAAGTGTGTAGTTCTAGTTCCCTAAGTGTGTAGTTCTAGTTCCCTAAGTGTGTAGTTCTAGTTCCCTAAGTGTGTAGTTCTAGTTCCCTAAGTGTGTTGAAGGCATTAGTGTACCCTATAATGGCTCTAGGAAATATAACTCACTCAGTGTCTAAGTAAAGGCTTCCTGTTGTAGCACTATTGGTACAGAGTCTAAAGTCCAACATGTAGATTCTACATGAAAAGTAGCGGTACAGATGTTCAAGTATAACATGTAGATTCTACATGAAAAATACTGTACCACCGTATATACAAGGTACAGTCAAATGAAAATGCATCCGTGATGATTTTTTAGTTTACTAATTTCACCTTTCGAAAAATAAGCTTTACTATTTTTAATGTTCGTAGATATTTTATAATTGGTCCGGGTACACAATGAGAAATTTGTAAAATTAGAAAATTGTGATTTGAGAAAATAACATCTTGCAAAGACTCTTTTCTCTGATAGTACCACTTTCATATGTTGTACTGTCAGTGAGGAAGATTATATTTGACAAATTTAGGTTTTATTGGTAAATCTGAACTTCTTTTGCCATTGTAGGTAACACTCTAGATCAAAGATGAAGAAAAGCTACTCCGTGAATTCAGTCACGTACTAAGGAATGTGACGAAAAGGGACACAAGAACCGTTGGCTGCACTCACGGATGAAAGAGGAAAATGAAGAGGGGTTGGTAAATGAAGCATACCCAACACAAAATTTAAGACCTGTAGTTGAAGAGCATAACCCTAACGCTATCCTCTAAAACAAAAACTTCAAAACACATTAAGCTATTAATATTTAAAACAATGAATAAATAATCAAAATATATTATTTTTTCTATTGTATTCAGCAGAATAATAAACGTGAATAAATACTAAATGTTTGAGCAAAATATTTAAGCTCATTAAAAATTACATTACAGAATAACTAAATCATCATATCAATAAATGCACAGTTATGATATAGTATGCCAATGTAACGGCATAGAGCTACGTCACTATTATGCCACAGTGCCATGACATCGTATATTATGCCACTATGGCATCAGCTGCAGCAAGCGCTATGCCAACTATGCCACGCCCCTCCTGGAGGTAAGCCAAGTTCCTTCTTTCCATAGCTACAAAATAAGGAGGGGGCAATCGATTGCAGTGGTACATACAGTGTCATGATCATGTCATTATTTATTAGGCTTATCTACGATCTTTTCTATTTACACTTCAAATGACAATTAACTGAAATAAGCATCTTATGAACAATTTTCCTACTCAATATATGCTTCCGGTGGCAAAAAAGAACATAATTTCTTTTTAATGCAACAAAAGGAAATAATTTTAATTTAACAAAAGGATATAATTTTAATTTAAAAGAGGAATTGTTTGTCATTTAAGAATTATTTTCTTTTGATAAAAAACTAAAGAGTGAAATTACTGTTCATTGAGCTAGGGTAAGTTCTGTGTTATCGAACAGTTCCACATTTTTCGAGCACACTAGAAAAATCTATAATAATTATTAGTTATCTTTTATTTTAATTGGTATCCATGATACCTGCATGTAGCATGAATGCCAATTAATATAAAGAGCTAAAATGTTATATTATTTCTAACATTATCGGAAATGAGGAAATGTCCGATAACACCGAACTTACCCTGGTCTCAATCCCTCACCACAGTAACCAGTTTAAAGTTAAAGAGCGTATCTCATTATAAATCAACACTACTGAGCGCTTTACTATTTTCAAAAAGGAGAATAAGGAGCTACGTCATGTCACACTGTAAGTAAGTGAGTCGAAACACTCAGAAGAAAAGGAAAGACCCTTTGTTTACCTTTCACGAATTGGGAAGATTTTACCCAATGAACCCGATGCTCAGACTACTTCTTCTTCTTCTTGTTGTTCTTGTTCGAAAGCAATATGAGTAGGGGCGTTGGTGGGCGGGGCTAGCACTGCATTATCGTTCGAACTGGGTAGCATGAGTTGCTAAAAGCTAGAGTTTCGAGTGTACGAACAGTGGCACTACATTTACACTTGACTAGGCCAAAGCAATTCGAAAACACTGTTATTTATGTTGTATGTAGGGTAAGTAACGAATTGACGGTCAGTTTCACATCTTCGGTCATATAAGAAAAAACGATATAATTACAATTAAGTTATAATCATATCGTTTTTTCTTATAGGACCGAAGATGTGAAACCGACCGATAATTTGTAACTTGCCCTACATTGTTTGATAAAAACATCAGTTAAATTTTTTGATAAAAAAATCAGTTAAAAGAACTAACTCGGCGTTATTCTAATGACTTTAGTAAATAGTTATGACGTACTTTGGGGATGATGAGGCCTTACCAAAGACCCCCCCCCCCTCCCAATGGTGTCTGACAGGCCCCCCTCAGGACCTCTCTGCAACGGGCCCTGATGACGTCACACTCTTTCTACGCACATTTTATAGGGTAATTCGCTGCCTGCGCTAGTTTGTCACACCGCGTGAATGAACTCTGCGCTGAACTGGAGGTGGGGATTTGGGGAATTTTGGAATTGGGAGATTAGGGATTTGGAGCATTGGGGAATTGTAAGGTGAAAATATGGTTAATAAGTGGAAACATAAGGAGTAACAACAATAATAAGTAGATGAATAAAAACGAGGTAAAGAAAAGAAACAGATAGACAATACCAGTACCATTCTTACCGTTGCAATACAAATATCAGTACCGACCATTAATACCAGTACTATTCCTACCATTCCAATACCATTCTTGTCATTGCAATACCAGTACTATTCTAACCATTACATTACCATTACGATTCCTGCTATTGCAATACCAGTACTATTCCTACCAATGCAATACCATTCCCATTCCTACCAGGTTAATTCTCACCCCATTCCAGACAATAGCAATTCACAAACACTCTCAATTCAAAGTTTATAGGCAATAAACACTAATAGAACTAGAAAAAATAACTGGTACAAACACAAAAGTGATAACTTACTGTAATACAAAAATGTGATCTAAAATAGAAATAATTGTTTCGGGAAATATTAGTAAAATGCACTAAGACAAAAATAGATGTTTGCTATTGTTTCTTTTTATGTAGGGTAAGTTCCAAATTATCAAACGGTTTCAAATTTTCGATCACATGTATAACAAAAAAAATATCATACGACATTTATTTTAAATACGCTATACTTCTTTTATAGGATCGAAAATGCGGAACCGTTTCATAATTTATAACTTACCCTACATACAAAATACTTTAAATTTAAATTTCAAATCATTTAATGTGTTTAGCATAAAAATGAGTGCAATGACGCTACATCTAAGTTCACGTATTCCAGCCTATATGCGTATGCGATGATTAGTAAATATCATATATCTAAGATGATAAATATAGGAGTTAATTAGGCACACAGGTGTATGCTATCTGCTTCAGAGTGTTGTACCTCACCACTCTCAATGCTATTCCTACCAAAGGATAGTGAAAGACACGTGCGAGATATTTTAAAACAATCAGGTAATGACTAGAGGGTTGCTAAGGATTCTCACAAGGAAATTACTACCAAAGGTTGAGATTGAAGGAATAATAAGCAACGGAATGTGTTTATTTTCATTATATCTACGATTGAAATATAAATGATACTGATATATGATGTACTATCAGAGAAAAAAGTCACTGTGATGATGTACTATCAGAGAAAAGAGTCACTGTGATGATGTACCATCAGAGACCTGTAATGATGTACTATCAGAGAAAAGAGTCACTGTGATGATGTACTATCAGAGAAAATAGTCACTGTGATGATTTTCTATCAGAGAAAAGAGTCACTGTGAAGATGTACTATCAGAGAAAAGAGTCACTGTGATGATGTACTATCAGAGAAAAGAGTCACTGTGATGATGTACTTTCAGAGAAAAGAGTCACTGTGATGATGTACTTTCAGAGAAAAGAGTCACTGTGATGATGTACTATCAGAGAAAGAGTCACTGTGATGATGTACTATCAGAGAAAGAGTCACTGTGATGATGTACTATCAGAGAAAAGAGTCACTGTGATGATGTACTATCAGAGAAAAGAGTCACTGTGATGATGTACTATCAGAGAAAAGAGTCACTGTGATGATGTACTATCAGTGAAAAGAGTCACTGTGATGATGTAATATCAGAGAAAAGAGTCACTGTGAAGATGTACTATCAGAGAAAAGAGTAACTGTGATGATGTACTTTCAGAGAAAAGAGTCACTGTGATGATGTACTATCAGAGAAAAGAGTCGCTGTGATGATGTACTATCAGAGAGAAGAGTCACTGTGATGATGTACTATCAGAGAAAAGAGTCACTGTGATGATGTACTATCAGTGAAAAGAGTCACTGTGATGATGTACTATCAGAGAAAAGAGTCACTGTGATGATGTACTATCAGAGAAAAGAGTCACTGTGATGATGTACTATCAGAGAAAAGAGTCACTGTGATGATGTACTATCAGGGAAAAGAGTCACTGTGATGATGTACTATCAGAGAAAAGAGTCACTGTGATGATGTACCATCAGAGACCTGTAATGATGTACTATTAGGGAAAAGAGTCACTGTGATGATGTACTATCAGAGAAAAGAGTCACTGTGATGATGTACTATCAGAGAAAAGAGTCACTGTGATGATGTACCATCAGAGACCTGTAATGCTGTACTATCAGAGAAAAGAGTCACTGTGATGATGTACTATCAGAGAAAAGAGTCACTGTGATGATGTTCTATCAGAGAAAAGAGTCACTGTGATGATGTACTATCAGAGAAAAGAGTCACTGTGATGATGTACTTTCAGAGAAAAGAGTCACTGTGATGATGTACTTTCAGAGAAAAGAGTCACTGTGATGATGTACTTTCAGAGAAAAGAGTCACTGTGATGATGTACTATCAGAGAAAAGAGTCACTGTGATGATGTACTATCAGAGAAAAGAGTCACTGTGATGATGTACCATCAGAGACCTGTAATGATGTACTATCAGAAAAAAGAGTCACTGTGATGATGTACTATCAGAGAAAATAGTCACTGTGATGATTTTCTATCAGAGAAAAGAGTCACTGTGAAGATGTACTATCAGAGAAAAGAGTAACTGTGATGATGTACTTTCAGAGAAAAGAGTCACTGTGATGATGTACTTTCAGAGAAAAGAGTCACTGTGATGATGTACTATCAGAGAAAAGAGTCACTGTGATGATGTACTATCAGAGAAAGAGTCACTGTGATGATGTACTATCAGAGAAAGAGTCACTGTGATGTACTATCAGAGAAAGAGTCACTGTGATGATGTACTATCAGAGAAAAGAGTCACTGTGATGATGTACTATCAGTGAAAAGAGTCACTGTGATGATGTACT